>CAUYRH010050567.1:0-37135 GCA_963574655.1 Perodicticus potto | reverse complement strand
AAAAAAAAAAAAAAGGAATAAAGAAAACCAAAGCATAAATCAGATGCTGAGGGAGACGAAAGAAAAAGAAACACCACTGCAGAACATGAGTAAAGTATAAACAGAGAAAAGAAGACGAGGCTTTCTGTCCAAAGTTCCAGGGGCTGTCATACCTTTTGTTATATAAGAGCATTTTTTCATGTCATTTTCATGATCAAATGTAAAATTAGACATCTTTGAAAATGTTCATGAATAAAAACGTGTTTAAGTCATAATTGCACACAGTCCAAATCTATGATTCTGAACATGAGGCCCAGATACAGAGCCACCCTTGACGGGCAGATGATGCCGTCCGTGAGAGTACATGGGTGCACAGGGCGGGCTGCAGAGCAGTCAGAATGCGGGGAGCAGAGTCCAGTCATTTTATTCTCAGTAGACGCTTGTGGAGCTCTAAGTGGGGGGTAGTATTTACATTCAGTGAGAATGAGCCAGCAAAAGGAGCTGAGCAGGTCAGTGTGCTGGACAAAGGGCCAGTGACCAGCATCTTAGATGAAGATAGAGAAGGAGGCGCCATGAGGTTTACCTGTGGACCTTCGTACAGATCTGGATTCCATGCCAAGTGCAATGGGAATCCATTGGGGAGTTTTAAGCAGAAGACGAACACATGACTTATGCTTTCTCAAAGATTACATTTGAGAGAAAGAACCTATAAGATCTGTATAGATTGGCTGTGGGGTGTGAGGGAAAGGAAGGAGTCAGAGATAGATGGTTTAGACAACTTCCTCAGGCGGGGGTGGTTTCCATCAAGATTTCCATCATGACCTGAGACTGTACTATAAATCAATAGTGATCAAAACAGCCTGGTACTGGCACAAAAACAGAGAGGTAGATATTTGGAATAGAATAGAGAACCAAGAGATAAACCCAACTTCTTACCGTGAGGTCTTTGGAATGACTCAGCCCCCTGCACGGGGCCTGGAGATGCTCCCCGTCCCTGGCTGCTGCCCTCTGCTGTCTCCTGCTACAGAAGCGATGCTGTCACTCTGCTTCGCCTGCTGCATTTCCCATTTCCACATCTTCGGGGGGCCTTTCCAGGCCCCTGCTCGGAGTTCGTGGCTTCCTCCTCGGTGCACCCTCAGACTTGGCTCCCGGCAGTTACTAATACTTCACTGGGCTTCACGTTGCTGCTCACCGTTTCCGTGTCTGTTTCTCTCTCTTTTTTAATTGTACAAATGTCTTGGTTTTGATATTGGACTGTCATTATGTAAAATGTAACCTATGTCTGTTTCTTTAATTAAATTGCAAGTTCCTTGCAATGAGGGACTGCATCTTACTCATTTCTATACCCCTAGTACCTGGTACATCATCTGGAGAACAGAGTGGGTGCATAAAAAAATATTGGTTGAATTCGTTTTGCTAGTCCTTGGCCTAGCACTTACGATTTTTCTCATTTCCTGCCCTTGTTTCCGTTGAGCAGAGTGCTAACCGAGCTGGTTTCCAAGATGAAAGACATGCAGATGGACAAATCGGAGCTGGGGTGCCTGAGAGCCATTGTGCTGTTTAACCCAGGTGACTGCAGCTCAACCTCCGTGGCCCTGGCCGTGGCCGTGGTCGGCCCCCAGCAGGGTTTGGTCTTCTAGCTCAGCCGAGACAGAGAAGCCAGGACCAGGAATCCAGGAGAGCACAGAGGGTCAACTAGCTATCCCTGGCCTCTGCTGCTAGAACCATCTAGAAAAATGTTTTGAATGGGTGTGGAATGTTCCCATTTGGAGGCAAGTAGGGAGGCTGAGAGATGACAGTGGCCTAGGGTGGTAAGTGAGGGAGGCTGTGAAAAGTGGTCAAGCCTGGGATTTGCTGATGGATTGCGTATAGGATGCAAAAGAAAGAGAGGAGTTACAAATAACTCTTGGGGTTTTTTGCTTTGTTTTCCTGAACACCACTGGCAAAATGAAGTTCTCATTTATTGAGGTGGGGAAAACTCGGGAGAGAGCAAGTTCTGAGGGGGAGGGGTGGGTAGGACAGGATTGTGTCTTTGGAGATGGGGAGGAGACATCAAAGAGCAGCTGGGCGGGAGCCGCTGCTCTGTGTCTGGACTTTAGGGGAGAAGCTGGACCAGAGATAGACATCTGAGAGCCCTCAGGCTCTACGTGGCATGTGAGGTCATGAACCTGAGGTGAGATCATCCATGGAGCAAAGAAAAGAGCAGAGACCAGGGCTGGGGACTGCGGCCTGGGTGTGCCAGCAGTTAGAGTCAGGGGAGCAAAGTTGGTGGGGTAGGGAGCCAGGCTGAAGAGCAGTGTCCTGGAGGCCCCGGGGAAGAGTATTTCAGGAAGGAGGAAGTGATCAGCCTCATTAAATTCTGCTTTGGGCCAGGAGAGATGAGCCTTCACAGTTACGTAGTGAATTACCCGTGTACTGTATCTCCTGAATTAGGCAGTCAGCCCATTGATGCAGGCCCAAGTCAATTCAGGTTTTGTCCCTGGTCTTATCACTCAGCCATGTAGCAGTAGGCACTCAATAAATACGTGAAGGTGATATTTCCAGAATGGCATTGTTAAAATAAAACTCTCCTCCTTGGAGTCAGTGGTGGGTCAGTTTGGCTATTAACCATGTGTAATTGGACACAAATGCCCAGCTTTGTTTATGTCACAACCGTCCCCCCACCCAGGGCATCTCTGATCCTAGCAGGGGAGGCGGGCAGAGGGATTGGGGTCAGCCTCAGTGGGACGGTGTGTGTAACCAGAAACTAGATCAGTCGTCTTTTTTAGATGCCAAGGGTCTGTCCAACCCCTCCGAGGTGGAGACTCTTCGAGAGAAGGTTTATGCCACCCTGGAGGCCTACACAAAGCAGAAGTATCCGGAACAACCAGGCAGGTGAGAGAGGGCTCAAGGAATGGTCCCCAAAGCAGCAGCTACCCCCACTCTCCACTTACTGAGCACCCAAAGTGTACCAGATGTTCCCGAATGTTATTTGCTCTCCATAATAAGCCGAAAGCCACTTAACTAGCCAGTTTCATGGAGCCAGTTAACTCCATGAAGCTGGAGTTCTCGCCTGTCTTTCTGTCTTTTCACCATCCATCACTGGAGCCTCAGCTCCTAAAGCAGTGCCCAAAACATGGAATACACCTCATACATGTTGGATGAACGAGAAAATGAATGAATGAGTGTGGGAACCATTGTCTCCAGTTTGTAGAAAGTGCAGAAGTTCAGAAGGGTTAACTAACGTGCAGAGGTGATAAAGCTGCTCCATGGAGGAGGTCAGATGTGAACCGGGTCTGTCTGACCGCACAGAGCTGTGTTGGAAGAGTGACAGCATTGCTTTCTGGTCTGCCCACACAAAAGCCCCCCTGCCGTACAGTGTACGGGTTTTGGCAGCCTGGAGATGTGGCTGGTCCACAGGGAGCCGTCTGTGTGGCCTCTGTGCTGGGTCTGGTCAGAAGGATGTTGATCTCAAAGATCTCTGGGCCTCTGGCAGTACACGTGTTCCCGAGTTATTAAAAAAATTCTTAAATATTGCACAGCTAAATAAGAGTTTTCCCTCTCTGCTTTGGTTAGCTTGAGAAAATAATGATCTTCAAATCTCATAGAAAACTGGAAGTAACACTGAGAAGACTGACTTCAAAGTATATTCATTTTGTCTTTAGGATTAATTGCCCATGCCCCTGATTGCCACCGATGACTCCTATTTCCCTTGTGAAGTGTAATTTCCCTTAAGCTGCCTGTCCTACATCCTAAGTCTGTATCTATCCCCTGTCCAGAAGAGGCTGGGCTGTGTGTTTTTGTCAGAGGCTGTGGCTAAATCTGAGTGGGTGAGTTTCAGCCCTTTAGCACAGTGACTAGGCAGCCCTACTGTGTGAGTTAGAGAGATCAAGCTGTGATAGGAAACCTGTCAAATGTCAGGAGTTCAACCCAATAGAAGTTCGTTTCTTGCTCACCCATCTGGGTGGGCAGTCAGTTCAGAGAGGTGAACTGCCATGCCATCATTCAGGGATGCAGGCTCCTTCCTTCTTGTGGCTCCCCCATGACTCAGTGATGTGATGTGTTTTATGGTGGAAGGAGAAAGCGGCAAGGAGCAGAGAGGTGGGGGCACATGAGTGAGACGTAGGTCTGGAGAGATCCTTCACCCTCTCTTCCACTGGCTACAGCTTAGCGACATGGCCCAGTTAGCTGCAAAGGAGGCTGCAGGATATACCCAGCTATCTGCCAAGGGAGAAGCAGAGAATAGGTTTTGGTGAACACCTGAGAAGTGTCTTCTCCACCTGCCCAAGAGAGAGACCTCGAGAGCTCTGGGTAAGGGGTGTTAACTGAAAACCGTGAGTTGGACGCTTTCTGCTGATTCTTCCCGTTCTAAAGCAGCCTTAGACATGTCTCTTACAGGCATTGTGTTCAGGGCATTAGCAGTAATGAGTCTCATACTCATCCTTTTCCTGGAACCGACTCTAGGTCCTGCTGGCTGTTTATCTTAAAAAACAAACAGAAAAAACCCAACTCTCTTTTTTTCCTAATTATCATGTAAGCAACACATGCTTTAGTGGGAGATAAGAAAACTCCTTTAAAAATGAAGCAGGTAAGGAAAACTGTAAATATGTTGGTACATTTCTTTCCAGTTAGTATCCTTGTGTATCTATGTGTGTATACGTAGAAATACATATTTATAGATATGAAATTAGATACTTTGGGTTTTTTCTTCCCTTAACCATTCTAGGAATTTTATCAGGTTATTGAAAAGTACGAGATTAACATTTTCAAAAGGTTTTGTAATACTTCACAGTGTGGGTGCATCCTAATGTATTTGGTCCTTGCCCTCTGGTTGACATTTACGTTTTTCCTAATGAGTATTAATTTTAAAACTTTGGAACTTGAACCTTATCTGGGAAGAGGGCTGCCAGGGGCCGGGGATGCCTCCAGACCCTGGGGAGAGATGCCAACATTGGCTGCCTGGACTAGGGCAGAGCCTGGAACTTCAGAGAGGTGGCACAGCTGAGTCCTCTGTGTGTCCCTGAGTTCATCCAGCACAGCTTGGACAGAGGGTGACTGCCCTGAATGAGTGTTCATCAGCGACATTAGGGGTGTCACTGGCCAGGCAGGTAAGTGTGCCGATCTGCCTGGCCAGTGACAGGACAGCCGTAGCCCTTCCTCTGTCAGTGACACCGCTGATGTCCCTGCAAAAACTGGTTGAATCAACCACACAGGCCGGGCAAAGTGGTTTTCTCAGTGGTAGAGTGCTGCCACCCTGTGGAGACCCTTCAGAAATGCACTTCACAGGGCCGGATTTGGGATTTCTCAGAAAGCAGAGATCTAAACTGAGGAGGGCGCAGAGCGCACCCCTCCTCTTGCACACACAGCAGGCGCCTTCAAAGGCACGAGCCCCCCTTGATGTCAGCATGTGAGTGAGGAATGTAGTGGTGGTTCCATGGCTCTGACCACTCATGGGTGTGTTTATTTCTATTAGTCTTGATTGCAGTTCCTAAATCTGGCCATACAGCAAAGTGAGAAATGGGACGGTGTATTTAGGATGCTGCATATCATAAAGCTTTGGCACTTTTAAAGTAAGGACAACATTTTCAGAGTTAATCTCAGTCTAACTTTGCACCTTATAGAGAAGTCATTTCCTTTACCTAATTCCATAAAACTTCCAATATGGCAGAGCCGTGACCAGGAGCTCCGCCCCCTCCCTCTGACCCTCTGTCCAGCTCTTCACTGCCAGGGATGCTGTTCAGGGGTCTTCGGGTGCTTTATTGTCAAAAGCTTTTGGAGTTTTGTGCTGGCGTTGGCATCGGCCATCCATTTTTCTGTGCAGAGAAGCAACTTCTGCTTTTTTTTAGAGGATGCCACTTTATTTTTCTTTGTTTCTTTTCCTTACAACATCATGTGGCATGAATATATAATCGAAACACACATAGTTTCAAGGACTGTTGGAATTCTACTTTGTAACTTTTTCATGAAATCAATGTGCTGCTTCTACTTCTCTCTTTTCCTAACTTAAAGATGAGCACAGACTAGGAAGCTGATGGATCATAAAAATTAATAACAATTGGTTATAAATTGGCAACAAAAACTTGATACCTGCCAGACATGGTGACCTGCACCTGGAGGCAGGGGGATCACTCAAGCCCAGGAGTCTGAGTTCAGCCTGGGCAACATAGTGAGACCTTGTCCCTGTTTTCTCTTAAAAACTTGGTAACTGGGGCAACCTGAGGTCACAGGGCCTAACGTGACTGTACTGTGAGGCACAGCGTAGTCTCCTGAGAGCAGGGCCCCCCTCAGCTATTGCTCATTTTCCTGTCCCAGAACCTGTCACAACTCTTGGCACAGTGTAGGGACTCGAGCATGTTCCTCTAACTGTCACATCTAAATGGCAATAGCTTCTGTGTGTCTGATGCCCACCTCGGGCTCCAAGTGGTTCAGCAGATCTGCCCAGAAGCCCTTCGGGACACAGGGAGTATAAGGGACAGAAGCGGCCGATGCCCCAGCCGTAGCCCTTCCTCTTCACTACCGTGAATGAGCAAAGTCAAGGACGATTCCAGGACATGGCGGCAGAATTGAAGACTCTCAAGGGGTCATATGCTCCAGCTCTGCCTTTAAAACCAATTAGCCCTCTAGCCTGTTTCTGAAGCTCCCTGGGATTAGCCAGTCTCCAAGTCCCTCTCTCCCCTTCCAGCTCTTCTGTCACAGAGTGGTGGAGGGGAGCACTCGAACGGCGTCCTGTGGCCCTCCTGCCGCCCTGACACCTCCCTGGCTTCCGCAGGTTTGCCAAGCTGCTGCTGCGCCTCCCGGCTCTGCGCTCCATCGGCTTGAAGTGCCTGGAGCACCTCTTCTTCTTCAAGCTCATCGGGGACACTCCCATTGACACCTTCCTCATGGAGATGTTGGAGACCCCACTGCAGATCACCTGAGCCCCAGCAGCCACGGCCTCCCTGCCCAGGACCACCCTGGGCAGGTGTGTGTGGACCCCCACCCTACATACTTCCCTCCACCTCCCACCCCAACCCCTTCTTGTCCTCAAAATGTGATGCTTATAATAAAGAAAACCTTTCTACATGTGAGACTTTTATAGGTGGAGTTTTGTATAGATGTTCAAGGGAACCTTTCTTGGCTATCTAAGGGACTGGGGGATTTTCTGGAAGTTCTTGGGAAAACTAACCAAGCCTCTGTACATACGACTGGTTTAAATTATTTTTTCACTTGCCATGGAAAGCAAACAAACAATAAAATACTATATAAGACATTGGCACTGCCGGAGCACAGGGTGTGTTATTGGGCTGGAGGGAAGTCATCTCAGATGTGGGAAGGCTGGGCCTGGAGGCTGTGGGCGGGGCTTGGGTCCCGGGACAGTCAGACAATCATACAGCCAGACCCCTGTGTCTAACCCAGTTCTGCCCCAGGACAGCCCCTGTGGAGACTGGGTAGAAACTCTGTCTTTTTAGAGTCAGCTTCACATTTTGTTTTTGCTTTTTCTTTTAAGAATCATGAACAGAAGAAACCTGGTTTTGATTGGGGGCAATTGAGTATAAAGCCAAAAAGAAGATGTTCTCTTGATGAGGGAAGATTCTGGGAGTTGGTGGGAGGTGGTTACAAGGGAACAGGTTTTCTGTCATTAAGTGGCAACAACAGCAAAAAGGTAGAACGTGCCAAGTTTATTTCCAGCTTTAACTAACCCTACCTAGCCTGTTCCTGAAAGGGGAAAAGAGAGTACCTCTCCCAGCTCCCAGCCTCAGACCTCCAGGTTTACCCAGCAGTCCTGGAGCCCTGCTTTTTGCTGAACAGTGATCTCCTTGAAGATAGGGACAGTGTCTTCATAGACACCGCAGCCAGCATATGAGTATACAGCCCATCGTCTTCACGTCCCCTTTCTGCCATCTGGAGGAATAGGGCTTAACAGATACACAAATCTGTGTATGCTGTGATTTGCACAGTGCCCCCAGGGTTGTAAGTGTACAACCTGAACAACTGCACACGGGGCTGCTGCTACTTTCTCCATTCCTCCAGCACCCAACCCCAGGCCTGGCACCTAGTAGGCACACAGTAATTTGTGTTGTTGACATGGGTCCCATACAACTGGAAAGAATTCCCTAAAGGGCAACGTAGGATAACATTTGCCTCATTCCTCATCAACAACCCTCTGAAAACCCCAGGGCTAACACTCCAGTTCATACCTGTAGTCCTAGCATTCTGGGAGGCCCAGGTGTGAGGATCCCTTGAGCTCAGAAGTTCAAGACCAGCCTGAGCAAGAGCAAGATCCTGTCTCTACTAAAAATAGAAAAACTAGCTGAGCATCGTGGCAGACACTGGTAGTCCCAGCTACTCAGGAGGCTGAGGTGGAAGGAGCTCTTGAGTCCAAGAGTTTGAGCTTGCTGTGAACTATGATGCCATGGCACTCTACCCAGGGTGAGAGAGTGAGACTGTCTCAAAAAAATAAAAATTAAAAAAAATCCATCAGTTAGGCAGCTCCTATGGCTCAGTGTTGTTGACATGGGTTCCATACAACTGGAAAGAATTCCCTAAAGGGCAACATGGATGACATTTACCTCATTCCTCATCAACAACCCTTTGAAAACCCCAGGGCTTTCACATACTGAGGGTGGTGGGTTCAAGCCCAGCCCTGGCCAAACTGCAACGAAAAATAGCCGGGTATTGTGGTGGGCACCTGTAGTCCCAGCTACTTAGGAGGCTGAGGCAAGAGAATTGCCTAAACCCAAAAACTAGAGGTTGCTGTGAGCTGTGATGCCACGGCACTCTACCAAGGGAGACAAAGTGAGACTCTGTCTCTAAAAAAAAAAAAAAAATAAACAATAAAATCCATCAATGATGGTATAGTTGTGGAGAAACCAAAGTTGCTTTATTACTGGGAGGAGCTGAGGGATCTCTTAGCCTTGGACATTAAGTAATGGAGTGAAAATCTTGGTCCTGATGTTTTTTTCCCTTTCCTTTTTTATCTGCATTTATTGTGGATTGTGATGAAAATAGTTGAGTGGCAGGACTAAAATTTATTTGTAGGCTCCCTGAGCTCTTCCCTCATCAGCATAACTCACTGAACACAGCTGCCTTGCAGGGAACATGGATGAGTTCCAGGAGAACTCACTGCACCCATCTCTTTTACTCTAGCGGTGATCTGTAACCTCGGATCCCTTCCCCACAGAGCCTGATCAAGGCCCGGGAGGGCATCTGTGCATCCGTCTTGCAGGTCTCCTGAAAAGCGTGGGGGCCAGGCTGGCCCCTCTTCATGCCGGTCCCATGACATTCAGGGCTTTATAGGCTACCTACATCTTGACCCCATCTTTTTCATACCCTGGGATGAGCGTCTGAGTGGATGTCTGCCCCTAATGCTGCCTTCCAGGGCCCGTATCCCTAAAAGAGCCCTTTCTCATCCAGCCCACAAGCAGAATCAACTCTGGGAGTGCAGGGTGGTTAATGCTAATATTTTCTGAACCCCACAACCCTTTGCTAACCAGGCCAACTTACACCAACAACAATACAGAGGGATTCAGCCTTGTTTTCCATGGGGTTCTTGTAGAGCCTGGGCCATGGCTCTGGGGTGAAAAGCGTATGGATTCTGGACTCAGATGAGAATCCGGCTCCTGGATCTGCCAGCTGCTGGTCTTGAGTTTGGGGAAAGTTGCTTGCCCTCCCTAGCTCTTACTTCCTTCCCTTCTTGTAAAAGGTATTAATACCCACCTAATAAAGATAAAAAGATGGAAGATGTATCAAGTCCAGTGTGACAGCACATGCTTTTGCATAAGACCTCCTTGAGTTTGAGTTCTGATTTTGCCGGTGGTCATGGACTTGACCCTTGCTGAGCCTCTATCACCTCGTCCGTAAAGCGGGATGGTCAGGCCACTGCGCCATGAGATTCTTGTGAGGATCATTTGAACTGATGCGTATCAAGCTCTCAGTGCAGTAACTGGCATAGAAGATGGGCAAAAATATTAATTTATTTTCTGCTGACGAGTGAGATTGTAAGAGGTCTGAGAATTAAGTTCATGAACTCATCCTAGAAAAAGCACTGCATATGTCATTGGAACTCTTTTTCTGGAACGGCCATCAGAGCTGTCATTATATGAGATCTCACAATTAAATTTAGGAACTTGCCACTGTGCGTTTATGTTGGGAACACTGTAGAAACAACTCGTGGAGTTTCATGACCTTGGAACATCAGTGCCTCACAGCTGTGTTCATGTTGATATTGGTGGTGTCTTAATGAGTGGTGTTCATTCTCGTTGGTTCATTGTTTTCTGTGCTATACCTCGACAGCTCTGATGGTCATTCCAGAGAAAGAGTTCAATAACGCTGGGAAGGGTGGACCAGGCATTGATGTCAGTGCATAACTTCCCAAGGGGGGTTACTTCAAAGGCAAGCGTGGTGATTAGTCAGGCTTGAGGTATGTAGCACTTTTTCTAGGATGAGATTGTGAATTTAATTGTCAGACTTCATAGTTAAAACTTAATCTTGGGCTTTTGAGGAGACTACCAGAACATTTAGTCGCACGGCCTGGATCATTCAAGGTACTGTACAAGGAATCAGAAATTTCTTGTTTCTAGTTTTACTCTTGGCTGTATCTTCATCAGTCAAGTGGGAATAAAACACCTCATTTTCCTAACACTGCTGATAGCAGGAAAGCCTGTGTGCGCGTGAGGACCGTGTGAGTCAAGGAGTTTTGTAAGGGTGGAGACTGTGAGTCATGCTGGAGGAAACAGGTGTAGGGAGGTGTCATGGTTGTAAACACGTGCTCGGAGGCAACCCAGCTGGCCTCAGTTAAAATCCCATCTGATCGCTGCGCAACCACAGGCAAGCAACTTAACCTTTAGACCTTAGTCTTTTGCTCGTGCACTGGGAGTAATAACAGTACCTACTCACAGGGGCTTGTGCAGAGAATGGAATAAGATGATCTATGGAAGACAGGACTATGTTCAGCACATGGGGAATTCTCAGGGAGTTGTAGTACAATGCTTATTATTATTGATCCAAACACCATCTACAGCAGCGATTTTCAACTGGTGTGCTGTAGGAGGATCTTAGGTGTGCCACAAAAATGTTTAAAGATCATTAATTAAATTATTTTCAAAAGAGTTTCAAAGCACAGTAAGTATATTCTTTTTTTGGTTTTGCCTTTTTTTTTTTTTTTTTTGCAGTTTTTGGCTGGGACTGGGTTTGAACCTGCCACCTCCGGCATATGGGGCTGGTGCCTTACTCCTTTGAGCCACAGGTGCTGCCCTACTCCTTTTTTTTTTTTTTAAATTGACATAATCTAAGTGTACCAGGGAAGTTTAACTATAGGTTCAAGTGTGGCATAAGATAAAAAAGGTTGAAAAATACTGCTCTAGAGACTCAATGACTTGTCCCAGGACACACAGGGGAACTCAGCTACTTTCAGCATAGAGGCAGAGTGTGCAACACCAAACTGCAAGACTTCTGAGTGTATAACCATGGCTAGCATTTATATTCTTCTTTTTTGTAGAGACAGAGTCACACTTTAACGCACTTGGTAGAGAGCGGTGGCATCGCAGCTCACAGCAACCTCCAACTCTTGGGCTTAGGTGATTCTCTTGCCTCAGCCTCCCAAGTAGCTGGGACTACAGGTGCCGGCTATAACGGCTGGCTATTTTTTTTTGTTGCAGTTTGGCCGGGGCTGGGTTTGAACCCATCACCCACGGTGTATGGGGCGGGCGCCCTACTCACTGAGCCAAAGGCGCCACTCAGCATTTATATTCTGTGCCCAAAAAATATCTGTAGATTGAGGGATCACTACATAGGTACATGAGGAAATATAAAATAATAAGAAATGGTGGTTTTTAATAAATGTGGAACCTGGGTAAACAAATCAACATTTAGCTACCATCTCCTTCAAGAGATAATACTTTAAAACAATAATACTTTCTTTGGCTAGTTTGCTTTTAGATTTGTCTTCAGAGCTGGCTTAAGGCCACCTGAGAAACATCATCTCATGACTTTATACTAAAAATTCATTAAATTAACAACTTTGATAAAATCCCAGGAACCAGACTCACATCCCCATTTACCTGGAGTCCCTCACGTGCCAGGCGGGGGGCTGGTACTTTCAGATCCCTGCTTTATTTCCTACATTACAGTACTTAATAGATTTGGAGCTGCTTGATATTTGACTGTTTCCAAAAATTAAAATCTATCCCCTATGAATACATAATTCGCCATCATGTCTGTAATCCAAAAACCTGGCTCAGGCTCTGGAGAAGCCGGATGATCTCCCATCATCATCGGAGCCACATGATCCCGAGGCTGCAGGTAATAAACCAGTAACGCCGGGGTTTTAGGAAAAAGCCATCGGGGCCGCCAACCCTGTCCCCTCCCCTAAGGCAGGCTGAGAAGGCCCATCTGGGACGAGCCTCTGCTCACTTTCGAAGCGGAGAATGTGGGACACAAACGCTTTCCCGTGACAGTTTTGGAGGACACAGACGTCTCTGACTGCGGACCACAGAGGGACCGACCCGGGCCGAGGCTGCAGACGGCAGGCTCCCCGCGCTGCGCAGCAGGGGCCCTGCGGGTCCCCCTCGGCCCCTCAACCGGACGCTCCGCGCAGAAGCGGGTTAGGCACGGGCGCCCTCTGCTGTCACCTCGGGGCATTACACGCACCGCCCTGGAGGCCTAGGGAAAGACGAGAACCGCAAACATTGGAAACAGAAAGAACAATTTGGGCGGCACTTGTGGCTCAAAGGAGTAGGGCGCCGGCCCCATATGCCTGAGGTGGTGGGTTCAAACCCAGCACCGGCCAAAAACTGCAAAAAAAAAAATTTGAAAAAGGTACCTCCAACAGACTGAGAGGACATGGTACTCCTGGCCAGATACTCACTACAAAGGACATGTCACTCAATTCTTCAGACTCTGGGAAGAATGCATGGACAAGTAAGCAGGTCCAGGTTGGTAAAGAACAATCTCCTCCTCACCTGCCAGTCCCCTCACTAGCCACCAGCGACGCAGACCTGTGACCGCAGAGTCACCCTTGTCACAGGTGAAACCGAAGGCTAATGCCACGTCAGGACTGGGTCACCCCTCTGTGTAACAAGAGTGTTCTCATTGCAACACTGCGATCCGACCTCTTTCTCAGAGGTGGAATTTGGGATTTTTGAGAGTGGCTAAGTGTGAGTTTTTAATGGGACTATGCTTTAGGGAAAATTTCTGTGCTTATTTTCTGATTGCCGTACAGTATAAAATGCCAGCTCAGCCCTGCCCATATTGCTGAGCTAGACATGGGCATTCAAAGCAAACTGAAGTCGCAGCGCACACAGACGTAGCAATGCTCCCGGCAGGTCACCTGGTGGAAGAGGCAGAGGATGGAGAGTCAGGAGGACCACAGGCCTCTTCTGATCACGTCACGGCAGCAGGTGCGTTTTCTGACATGTGGAGGGTCCCTGGATCTCTCAGGGCTTCAGCTTCCTCCCAGCAAAATCAAAGATTCTTAACTTGGCGGTCTCCAAAGTTCCTTCTACCTTATTGAATCAATGATGTCTGAAGATTTTGAGTGGAATTCCATTCCTTGATATTACATGAAGGCAGGGATCATCTTGAGCTCTGGGCGCTCGCTGCAGAGAAGACTCTGAAAAATCCTATTCCTTAGAAAGCCCAAAATCTGGAAGGTAAAAAACTGTGAAATTATTAATTGAGCACCCACTATGAGTTTAGTGATCTATCAAATGATAGATTTGTAAAGATAGTTTCTAATCCCAAGTGGACAGAATTGAGTTTATCCTTCTCAGTTGATGGATAACCGACTGTTCAAGGGGCTTATTTTGTGTTATTTCCCCCAGTCATCTGCTATCTCAGGTCCGCATCCCTCCCCCAGAGGTACTTGCTTATTTTTTTCTAGTAGATCCTTAACAAATTCACTTTACAAATGTGTATTTCTCTATATGACATTCATGGATTTTGTATGGTGTTATTCATGTGTCCTAAAACTGTGCACAAATGAGTTTTTTGCTATCAATCCATTTTGATTCACTCTTCATTGTCTTACTCAGTACTATGATTTGAGAGCTATCGGTGACGTTCTATGTAGCTCTAGCCAGTTCCTTTGGATTTCTGCACAGTGTTTCGGTAAACACTGAGGTGGCCTCTAGTTCTTTACTGTGATCGTATTCCTGCATACAATCTTTGTTCACCTGTATGGGAATTTCTCTGGGAAGTATACCCAGCAGTAGAACTTGCCTAATTGTAAGGCATTCACATATTCAATTTCACTAATACTTCATGCCATTTTCCAAATGTTTGCACCAATATATAACATAGAACCACTATAAGTTGACCACTCAAGGGACTATAACAAACTGATCAACATAAGGTGGTCAACGTAAAGAACTTCCATTGAATACATGTGGTGCGTGTCTGGTTTATGAAAATTAGGTCAACTTAAGGAGGTGGTCAGTGTGGAGAGGAGGTCAGCTGTGGAGGCTCTGCTGTAGCATATATTATATATACCACCACCAGTGCACAAGAACCCCAGATTAACACATTCTTCTTACCATTTCATATAGTTCAAATTTCTAATTGTGTCAATGTGCTTCATGTAAAATGTATTTCTCTGATTTATCTTTCGCTTTAAAAAGCTTTTTAGAGATGGGGTCTTCTTATGCTGCCCAGGCTGATCTCAAACTCAAGGCTTCAAGTAACCCTGGCACTTTGGCTTCCAGAGGAGCTGAAACTACAGATGTGAGTCACTGCAACTGGCTCTCTTTCTCTTGCCGGAAATGTTGAGCTCCTCTCTCTGTGTCTTCATTAGCCATTCAGATTTTCTACTTCTGCTTTGTTGTTTGTCTTAAGAGAATTAACAATTTGGCCTGACCTAGCAGGGGATGTTGCTATTTGGGGAGGCAAGTGCCTAATATGTATTGCAGTACACTAAATGTATATGTCCCTCCAAATTCATATGTTGAAATCCTAACCCCCGAGGTGATGGTATTAGAAAGTGGAATTTGGTAGGTGATTATCATGAGGGCAGAGATCTCCTGAATGGGATTAATGCCCTTTTAAAAGATACTCCAGAGAGATCCCTTGGTCCTTCTGCCAAACGAGAAGATGGCCATTTATGAGCTAGGAAGAAGGCCCTTTACAGATACCAAATCTGCTAGCACTTTGATCTCAGATTTCTCAGCCTTCAGAACTGTGAGAAATTTCTGTTGTCTATAAGCCACCCAGTCTATGATATTGATCTCTTATATGTTCTATTTCCTCCAAATCACAGACTCCCAGGATGCTGGCACTTCAGTGGCCACTGCTTCCCTCTGACCTAACTGCCGAGATCCTAGGTTCCCAGAGAGCAAAAGTGCCAGCAAGTTAGAGGCAGAGATATGTGTGTTTTCCCAGCATGTCAGGAAGAGTTCTGCCTCATTGCTGGATGCTTTTATCTTGGAGCTTCTGTTTTGAAGAGGACTAGTGTAAATAATGAGATTCAACTCCATGTTTAAAGAAAAAAAGAAAGATTTGTAGGTTATGCCTCCGACAAAGGTTTAATAACCAGAATCCACAGAGAACTCAAACATATTAGCAAGAAAAGAACAAGCAATCCCATTTCAGGGTGGGCAAAGGACTTGAAGAGAAACTTCTCTAAAGAAGACAGGTGCACGGCCTACAGACACATGAAAAAATGCTCACCATCCTTAGTCATCAGAGAAATGCAAATCAAAACTACTTTGAGATATCATCTAACTCCAGTCAGATTAGCCCACATCATGAAATTCCAAAACCAGAGATGCTGGCGTGGATGTGGAAAAAAGGGAACACTTCTACACTGCTGGTGGGAATGCAAACTAGTACAAAGTTCCTTTTGGAAGGATGTTTGGAGAGTACTTAGAGATTTAAAAATAGACCTACCATTTGATCCTATAATTCCTTTACTAGGTATATACCCAGAAGACCAAAAATCACATTATAACAAAGATATCTGTACTAGAATGTTTATTGCAGTCCAATTCATAATTGCTAAGTCATGGAAGAAGCCCAAGTGCCCATCGACCCACGAATGGATTAATAAATTGTGGTACATGTATACCATGGAATATTATGCAGCCTTAAAGAATGATGGAGACTTTACCTCTTTCATGTTTACATGGATGGAGCTGGAACATATTCTTCTTAGCAAAGTATCTCAAGAATGGAAGAAAAAGTATCCAATGTACTCAGCCCTACTATGAAGCTAATTTATAGCTTTCATATGAAGGTTATAACCCAATTATAGCACAAGAATATGGGGAAAGGGGCAAGAGAGGGGAGGGGAGGGGGCAGGATGGGTGGAGAGAGGACGATTGGTGGGATCACACCTACGGTGCGTCTTAGAAGGGTGCAGGTGAAACTTACTAAATGCAGAATACAAATGTCTTCATACAATTACTAGGAAAATGCCATGAAGGCTATGTTAAACAGTTTGATAAAAATATTTCAGATTGTATATGAAGTCTGCACATTGTGCCCCATGATTGCACTAATGTACACAGCTATGATTTAATAAAAATTTTTAAAAAATAATAAAATTAAATTAAATTAAATAAGGTAAACATTTAAAAAAAAAAAAACACCCTGTGCATCTTCCAGGCAGGGGTTCTCCACTCAGTGTCACGTCGCCTGGATATGTTTACAAGAAAACAAAACCACTAAATATTTTAAAAATTGTGTAGAAATGAATTACGTGAGACAAGAAATAATTTAATTTGGAAGTCATTTCCTAATCAAAAAAACTTGATTTCATTTAAAGGGAGGAGAGGAGACTTGATGATATGTGAAAGGATGAGCACGTGAAGCGGCTGGAATGACATTCAGTTCCTTTGGAAGCCAGGGCCACGTCACCGCAAGAACCGTACCGGACACAGGCCCTTCTTATGTCTCGTGAATTTCCTGTCCATAAATTAGTTTTAAATACTAGGCCTTTCCTCTTCCAGTGGGAAGCCTGCGGTTCCACATCTGGACTCCAGCAGCTGTTACTGGGCCAAAGAAAAGCAATCTGCTCACCTGACCAGGTGGCCAGGAGCCGTGCAGTCAGACGCGTCGCCGCCACCGGGGACTAACGCCGCTGGGTCCAGTCTCACCGGGAGCAGCCTAGCCAACGGGAGCACAAGTGCCTCCCAGCAGCGCCCCTCGTGGACCCCCAGGGCCGAGACCGCCAGTCTCACCCACCCAAATGCCGCTCAGGCCCGGCTCCGTAAGTCCAGCTGCAGGCCCCCTCGGATCCGGCACCGCCCCGAAGCGGGAGCAGCCTCCGCCGCGTCCAGGATGCTGCAGAGATTCAAGAAAGAAGCGCCAGCCAGGCCTGTCGCGATTGGCTGAGCGCGAAGCAGGCCGGCGGTGATTGGCCTGCGCCTTCTTCCGCCGCCTGACCGGCTGGGCGGACGCGATTGGTGCTGACGCGTCGGTCCGCCCCTCCCCGCCGCCCCGGCCGGCGCGCGTGACGTCATTACCCGGCGAGCAGCGCGCCTGCGTCCTCGGCCCGCCTATGTTTTGGCCGAGCCAAGATGGCGGTGCAGGAGTCGGCCGCTCAGCTCTCCATGACCCTGAAGGTCCAGGAGTACCCGACCCTCAAGGTGCGCGTCTGCGGAGCGCGGGCCGAAGCGGCGGCGGCACCTCTTGCGGTGCCTGCGGACACGAGGGGCGGCCCGGGGCCGGGGTCAGGGCAGCAAGGGTTGGGCGCGGCCGGGTCGGGCGGGCTCCGGGGCGGCGGGATCTGCGCCGGCCAGGTGCGGCCAGTGCGGTCAGTCTGAGACCCTGCTGGCGCCTCGCCCCGCTGTCGGAGCCGGTCGTGGTTCTTCCGTTTTGTAAAGAGCGTGAACCGAACTGGCGACAGCCCTGGCGGTGGGCAGGCTGGTGTGTTTGGGGGCGGGGTGGACGCCGAAGTTTCCGGGCTGTGGGCTCGGGAACGCCCCGCCAGAGCGCCCCGTGACGGGCTGTGTCCGGCTGTCCTCCCGGAAGCTTGCTGCTGGAAGGTGTGGGTGTGTGGGGTTCCGGTCACTAATTAAGGAGCCTGTCAGGAAAGACCCAACGACCTAATGGGGAACCCTTTCAGCTGGGCGTCACCAGACCTGAAATACCGCTCTTGCCACTCCGTTGCCAGTTGTTTGACCTTGGGTGGTCACTTACTCGAGTCGTATTCCATTAGAATGAAAATTATGGTTTTAGAAAAAGGGGCCGATATTTGCCCTTTGCCTAGTTAGTAGAGGGCTTGATGGTGACTGACTAAAATGAAGCACCTGAGGAGACATTCCTTGAATGGTCAAGGTCACAGCATTGCCAGGGGAGCTGAGGCTGAGCTCTGTGAGTCTGCGTTCCTTCCCTGGAGGGCTGGGTGGCTTTTCTCTCCTCCCAGAGCACTCTAGTCTTCACGTCCATCTCAGCATTGACGGGTGGTGGTGGTTTCAGTGTGGCAAACAGACTGAAGAGCACAGAATCTGGGCCATCCTGCTGGGATTTGAGTACTGACACCCCTCCCCGGCCCCGTGTTCACCACTTACTGGGAGACCACAGGCACCATGGGGGTGGTTGTTTAGTCTTGTTAAATATAAACAGTGGTAGCACCTGTGTCATCTGAGGGTGAAATGGGTGACCATACATAGGGCTTAGAGCAGTACTGGCACTCAACAGACACCTGCTGTAGTGATGGCTCTTGAAGTCAGACTGCCCTGGTGTGCTTGGTCCCTAGGAAAGCAGAAGCAAGGCTCTGCGCCTCTTGATTCAGTGACTTAACAGTGATGTTGCTTGGCACTTGCATACCCAGCACTTGATTAAAGAGAGGTGCGGGGGTGGCGCCTGTGGCTCAGTGAGTAGGGTGCCGGCCCCATATACTGAGGGTGGCGGGTTCCAACCTGGCCCCAGCCAAACCATAGCAAAAAAATAGCTGGGCGTTGTGGCAGGCGCCTGTAGTTTCAGCTACTCTGGAGGCTGAGGCAAGAGAATCGCCTAAGCCCAGGAACTGGAGGTTGCTGTGAGCTGTGTGACGCCATTGCACTCTACTGAGAGCAGTAAAGTGAGATTCTGTCCCTACAAAAAAAAAAAAAAAGGCGGGGCACTGTTGCCGACATTATCAAAGACCTGTTTGCTAGACCCCTTGAAGATTTGGGTGGTTAGTTTTTTATACTTAGTTGCATGACATTGGTGGGTTACTGTAGGTTTGGAGATGAAGACCCTACAGCTCAGAGAGATCCTTGTGGTGATACTGTGCTGCCGTTAGTGAGGTAACCATTAGCCAGTGACCATCTGTCTTAAGTGCACCTCCAGCCCTGCCATTCCTACACAGGAAGAGTTGAAGGTCAGAACTGTGGTGGTGTGTCACTTTTGGTATTGGTTGGTGAATACAGCAACACCAGACAGGAAATCTGTTTTCCAGAAATCTATTCATTGCTCCTAGAATGACCTAGGAAATGACACGAAGAACTCAGGAAAAAGCTCTACTTCAAGTGCTCTGTTGTTTCACAGTCGTGAATGTAATTTCATTCTAGAGGAGTTACTAATACACAACCCCTGATTAAAAGGGTTAGGCAGATAGTCGTGTGGGTAAAGAAACAGTGTCATAATTCCTTCCTTCTGTTGACTCTGGTCTTATTGCTCAGTTAATACTTTTTTTTCTAGAAGTTTTCAGGAGTAATTCCTAGTGGATGATGGGAAGTTTTACTGGCAAACTAAGAATCCTTGATTAGAAGCATTCATTAATACAGAATTAAACAGAATGTTGCTAGAGCTGATAGCTCATGGGCTGTACTATTCAGTCTTAACAAAGGGTCCAAATGCAGTTTCGGCAGTGTGGATGTTAGAGGAGGGAGTGAGGGCTGAGGGTTTTGCAAGATGCGGTGGATGCTGTGCTTCTCTAGTTTAAGAGCAAGTTCTCCTGTGCGGTAGGAGAAACTGGCATGTACTGGGCTAGATCTTCACCTGGTAGGAATTTAAAAATTGCTTTCCTGCCAAGTAAATCCTCCACTGACAGGTGGGTGAGTCCTCCTTTTTCAGAAGTTAATGGCCCTTGGAGATAGGCACTTCCTCACAGTCTTGGGGCTGGTGGTGGAGCTCCTGTGTCCCTGGCAGGTTCTTTTTTTTGGTGAAGAAGGAGAGTGAACAGTTGTGAAGTACTAGCCCTGCGCATACCTGTCCTCACTGAGCATCTGGCTCTGCCACAGTAGTAGGTGGGCCAGCCTGTGGATGTTTGGGCTGGATGAGTCCTTGTTACGGGGACTGTGTGTAGCAGCATCCCCATCCTCTGTCTACCACATGCCAGGAGCATGCCCCCAAATGTACCCAGACATTGCTAGGTGTCCCCGAGGGCAAAACCATTCCCACAAGGACCACTGAACTGCCATCTTGCTTTGGAGAACTTGTTTCTGTGTTCTGAAGAGCATAGAGGTGAGGTTCAGGAGGATGTGCCCTCCCGCCTGTGGCTGGGAGTCTTTTCTGCCCTGGATGTTGTCTAGTGTCAGGTTACAGGTCATGCTCCCTCGAGAAGGGAGGAAACTTGGACACAGAGCCCACATTCTTGATCTAGAAGCTTGTGTTTTAATGATCTTAATTTTTCTTCTGCTACATAGAAATCATTTCATTAATATTTCAGTATATTTGCTTTTACGTTTTGTCCTTCAGATAGGTGAAGCAAGATATTTTAGAGAATTTCAAGGGAGTGTCTGCATGGCCTAGGGGAAGGAGCCTGGCTTTGGTTACTGGGAGACCTGGTTTTGCATCTTGAACCCTTTCCTGGAGTTTCACCTGGCTCACCTCCACCCTCTCTTGGAGTCTTACCTGACCCACCTCCACCCTCTCCTGGGGTCTCACCTGGTCCACCTCCACCCTGTCCTGGAGCCTCCAGCCAGGGGTTCCCAGCCTGACTTTGTTCTCTGATAGCCCAGTCAGTAATGCTGTTCAACTCTGCACAGGAAGACAGGCTGAAAACTGTGGGTAGGTTTTTTTTATGAACCAAGTCTCATGTGTTTTTTTTATTTTTATTTTTTTGAGACACAGCCTCAAGCTGTCGCCTTGGGTAGAGTGCCGTGACATCACAGCTCACAACAACCTCCAACTGCTGGGCTCAAGTTCTCCTGCCTCCACCTCCCAAGTAGCTGGGACTACAGGTGCCTGCCACAACGCCTGGCTATTTTTTGGTTGCAGCTGTCATTGTCGTTTGGCGGTCCCAGGCTGGATTCAAACCGGCCAGCTCAGGTGTATGTGGCTGGAGCCTTAGCCGCTTGAGCCACAGGCACCGAGCCCTCATGTGTCTTTTAATTCTCTTTTTTATTTTTATTATTTTGGAGACAGAATCTCACTTTGTCACCCTCAGTAGAGTGTCAGGGTGTCACAGCTCATAGCAACCTCAAACTCTTGGGCCCAAGTGATTCTCTTGCCTCAGCCTCCTGAGTTGCTGAGACTACAAGCGCCTGCCACAACACCCGACTATTTTTAGAGACGGGGTCTCGCTCTTGTTCAAGTTGGTCTCAAACCTGTGAGCTCAGGCAATCCACCCACCTTGGCCTCCCAAGTGCTGGGATTACAGGGGTGAGCCACCTCAAGAATGTTTCCAGTTTCTTTCAATTTCGTTGACAGTCTGGTTGACCAAGTACTGTTCTACAGTTTCAAAGCCTTGTCATACAGTTTGATTGCCAAGTATACGCCTCCAGTTACAACTTTTGGTTCATTTTCTTACCCTGTCTTGGCTGGGTTTGGGGGATCATGTGTTCTCAAGTGTGGGGAAGGCTGGCGACCATGAAGCATTTGGCTTAAGAGATAGCATGTTGGGTTTGATCCTAGCCATGTTGTGTCCTAGAGAGTAACTGTAGGCTCGGCTTCTTTTCACACCTTAGATTTTTTTGATTTACATAGTAGAGCCTATACCAGTCTGAGATGGTGGTTGTGTCCACTAAAGATGCTTGATCCTGTATCTTGTCCATGGGCACTTAACCACAATCCCTTTACTTTTATTGGCTTCAGAACCTTGTCAGACCTTCAAAGCACTGTCTGCTCTTGCAGAAGCAGCCTCATGTTGCATTCTGCAACCCTCCCAATCTCTAGAGGACAACTGGAAGCCACTCCTACCACTTGTGTCCTCTTCGCCTCTGCGGTTACTCATCTTTTGTTACCATTGTTTGGATATTTGACCCTCGGGTTGTGGAATCCCATTGGTGTTGACACTGTACCAGGGTGTCCTGCGGGTGTTGACACTGCACCAGGGTATTCTGCTGGTGTTGACACTGCACCGGGGTGTCCTGCTGGTGTTGACACTGCACCGGGGTGTCCTGCGGGTGTCCTGGGTCCTGCTGGCATGTCTCTGCATTCTCTGCCCTGGGGACATCTTGCCTCTTGTTTACAGTTTCTTTCTTTCTTTATTTTATTTTTTTGTGTGTAGAGACAGAGTCTCACTTTATCACCCTTGGTAGAGTGCTGTGGGTTCACAGCTCATAGCAACCTCCAACTCCTGGGCTTAGGTGATTCTTTTGCCTCCAGCCTCCCGAGTAGCTGGGACTACAGGCGTCCGCCACAACACATGGCTATTTTTTTGTTGCAGTTTGGCGAAGGCTGGGTTTTAACCCGCCACCCTCGGTATATGGGGCCGGTGCATCTTGCCTCTTGTTTGTGGTTCTTCCCAGTGGAATAGCATAGGCTAGGGTGAGAATGCAGACTTGGCTTTCCTGCTAGCCAGGGAGTAGTTTTTGAATTTTGGGGGGTTACTATATTTAGCAATTTTGAGTCAGGCTCAGGGACTTGAGCAGTGGCACGGCCTGGGGCTGCAGAGCTGGGGCCAGTCTGGGGCTGGTCCTTCAATAACCATTCGAGAGCCCTCGAGGTGCTGTTGAGCACCCTGGGATATGTGAGAAGACAGGTAAGGTTGCTGTCACTCATGAGCTCACTCTGCTGGGAGGGAGGCATTCCGCACATGGACAGTTCAGATCCCTCAGACACTGATGAAGTCAGCGGATGTGTTTCACCTGGCAGCCTCCTGGGTGAGTGCAATGCCTGAGCTGGTGGTTGGGGGGTTGCTTTGGGTCAGTAAAGCTGCCTACACCATGTTGAAGTCTGGGCAGTCCCCAACCCCAGTAGGCACTCAGTCTCATTGGAAACGTGTGTTGGGGGTGTTTGGAAGCCAGTGGGAGCAGTGAGTACCTAGGCCAGGGAGGCGGCCTGTGGTGTGGAGGGCAGTGGACTGTGAAACAAGCCTGAGAGGACGTGTGGGCACCAGAAGAAGAGGAGGCCAGCCGGTGCAGTGTTTAGACTCCTGTCTGCAGAGGTGCAGGGTGGTGAATGCCTTCTTGTTGGGACTTAAGAGCAGGGACGTTGGGTGCTGACCTAGACATCACAAAGCAGTTTCTGGCCAAGGGTAATTGTTGGCGTTTTTTTGTTGTATATTGTTTCAGAATCATCATACCTCAGGACCATTATTTTGAAGGCCTGAAACAGAAGAGTTTCTGTTTAATAAGTATTTAATGATATTCCACTGCATGTGGCTGAAAGGCGTGCCCAGCTACACTAGCATCTGGCCCTGTGTCCCAGCCTGTGGCCCTTAGGTGCCTAGCGCCTGCTGCTGTCACTGGCCCAGCCTCCCTCCTCTGCCCTAGTGACGTTTCATACCAGCCCTCTCAGAGCCTTTCTCACCCCACTGTCCCCACCTCACAGCTGCTGTCTGCCATGCACCTGCTTCTGCGTTCCTTGCAAGTCAGCACCCCATTGGTGCCCTGTGCTCAAGGTCTTGCCCTCTACCTGCTGGCTCATCACTGTCCTGCACTCTCACTTTCTTCCTGGTGACTGGGTCCTTCTGTCAGCAGGTATGTGGGTCTGTCTTCTCCCACCCTGAACTCAGTCCCTTCCTTGTCCATGTTTTCTTACAGCCCCTGCTCTCTCTCTGCCCCCTTTCTCCCTTTCTGTTTTCTCTAAATCGAGTTTTGCCCCAACGCTCCACCCAGACATCCCTGCCAAGGGCACGAGGAGCTGATGTTGCTTAGGTGTGCGGTCCCTAAGTAATCGCTGCCCCTTGAGACACACCTCTCATAGGCTTCCTGATGCCGCCGCCTTCATATGCCTTTGCTCTTACTCCAGTCTGTCTTTTCACTCTTTTCTGTCACCACCTAACCCTGGAAGAGGGCATGGGTCCCCACAATGCTGCCTCCAGGTAGTCCATGTTGCCACCTGTTGGAGCCCTGTCTTTGCATGTCTGGGAGATGGATCAAAACTGCCAAGTAGTTACGGCGCCGGCCACATGCACTGAGGCTGGCGAGTTTGAACCCAGCCCAGGCCAGCTAAAATCAGCAATGACAGCTACAACAAGAGAATAGCTGGACGTTGATGTGGGCACCTGTAGTTCCAGCTACTTGGGAGGCTGAGGAAAGAGAATCACTAAAGCCCAAGAGTTTGAGGTTACTGTGAGAAGTGAAGCCACAGCAGTCTACTGAGGGCGACATAGTGAGACTCTGTCTCAGAAACAAACAAAACAAAAACCTGCCCTGTGCAAAACCAAATACCAGGTCTTGGCCTTGGAACCCAACCAGGCCTTCCCATTTCAGTTGGAAGTATTCTCCTGCCACTTGTTCATGGGGCCAAAGCCCTGGGGGTGTTCCTCTATTCTCATGCTCATCCTCAAGCTCCCCTTAGTTCATAATGGCTGCTGGGGCTCTAGCCTTCACACCCAGCAAAGAAGGGTAAGGAGGAAATGGCACCCACCGTTTGGATCAGCTTCCTGCATGGGCCCTCCCAGAAGCCCTCTTGAACACTTACACATAAATTCATTGGGAATTTCTAGCTTTAAGGGAACCTGAGAATAGGGATATAGCCTGTTCGTACCCTCAGTGCTGCCCTAAGTAAAGTTGGGATTTTCTGTGGTTCCTTTGCATTGATGACAGTCAACCTAGTAGCTGCGTCTGTGTGCATTTTCTCTTGTCAGACTGTCCTTTAGAAGGTGTGCTCTGCAAGGGCAAGGGTTTTGTTTGGGACTTTGTTGTTCCAGCACATCCACAGTGCCTGGCACATGGGAGTCATGATGATAAATAGCTGTTGGCTAAATGAATTTCTCCTGTCTGGTTAGGAATTCTTTAAACCATTGCATCTCAGTTTTGTATGTTTGCTGCATTCTAGCATGTGACACACACAGTTGTGGGAGTGGTAGCCTTTCGAGTAACTTTTTCCACCTCCCTTTTAGCCCACATGCCATCATGGTGAAGCCCCAGCCCTGTGCCTGCGTCCCGTTCTGGGTGCTTAACCTTACTTCACCCTGCACACGTACCACCAGCTGCTGAGGAGCCCCAGTTACTCACCTGGAGTGGGTGCCTGGTACTGCCTGGCAGTTTGGCTACGTTTCTTGAGGCCTTTCACCCCCAAAGAATGTTTCATGTGTCTGCCTTTTTTACCCCAAAGAATGTTTCCTGTGTCTGCCTTTTTTCTTTAGACCCCAGGTCCTGCTTCCATCCTCATGGTCTGCTCATGGCCTGCCCTTGCCCACACCCACTGCCTCTCTCCCATTACTGGGTTGCATCATCTGCACAGATGATGGCTGCCTCTGTTGATACCCTGGGCCCCACTGTGTTTAAAGGTGCATGTGTACTGCTGTCTTCTAGTTAACCCACAGGTCACCCTCAGAGAGAGCTGGCCCCACCTCAGGGGCTCTCAGATTGCTTCTCATTTGGTTTTGCCCCAAGTCCTGCCCCATTGCAGTGCTGTAGCTGGTGACCAAGTGACCTCATATCACTGCTCAAATCCGGGTGGCTTCTCTTTGCTCACCTTGACCTCTCAAAGTGCTGAAACCACCGCCGGTCCTCCTTTTGAAACGTATTTCTGTTTGGCTCCCAGGGTACCACACTTGGCATTCATCCTTCCTTGCTGCCTGTCCTTGTGGCTTTGACTTCTGAGTGCTGGAGGGCCCATGCCTTGGCCATCTATGCTAACACTCCCTGCCTTGGCATCTCATGTGCAGGGGTATCCGGCCTTTTTTTTCCTGTGCCGCACATTGGAGGAATAAGAGTTGTCTTGGGCCACACATTAAATACACAAATGGGACTTGGTGCCTATAGGACAGTGGTTATGGTGTCACCAAGCCTGGTGGGTTCCAACCCAGTCTGGGCCAGCTGAAATCATCAATGACAACTACAACCAAAAAAATAGCTGGACGTTGTAGCAGGCGCCTGTAGTCCTAGCTACTTGGGAGACTGAGGCAAGAGAATTGTTTAAAACCAGGAGTTTGAGGTTGGTGTGAGCTGTGATGCCAAGGCACTCTTACCAAAGGTGACAAAGTGAGCCTTTATCGCAAAAATATATAAATAAATACACAAACCGTAACGAAAGCTGATGAGCAAGTCTATGTATACTTTTTGTGCTGTCCAACACTACAGATAAGCAAAAAATGTCCTCAGAGAATCCGCATGTGACCAAAGAATTGCAGGTTGGACATGTCCGTGTGTGGTCTCATAGATGCATTTGTGACTTCTAGATTGACCTCTGTCCAGCCCAGACCCCTGTGTCTAGTAGCCAAGACACACTCACTCAAGTCTCTGGAAAGTGCCTGGACATATTTGAATGTGAACTTGCCATCTGACTGCCTCCTGCCCAGACAGACTTCCTGTGTCTTCCTGTTCTCTAAGAATGGCAGCCCCCATCTAGAGCTAGTCCTGACCCCTCTGTCATCACAGCTCACATGTAGCCCATCTGCATGTCCCCTTTGCGCTGACTTCAGAGTGTGTCCTGAGTCCAGCTGGTCCCTGCTCTGCTCACACCCACTGCAATTCTCTCTCACTGTAGCCTCTAGTCCGCACCATTCTGTTCTGGTCACTTACCATCTGTCATGGGGTAAAGGTCAAGGGTTTTAGAGGGGCCACCCTAGGCCCTGGTGACCTGGCCCTGCCTCTCTGTTAAGAACAGTCAACACAGTAACTGGGCACTGTGTTCTGTCTGTGACCAGGGAGAACCTGTGGGAAATGTTCTTACACAACAGTCTAACAACAGAGATGAAACTGACCTTCGCAGGCCGTGTAATGTGCACTGTGTACAGATACCAAGCAAAACCCTGCAGGAAGCCGCAGAAGATAATGTGTTTCTCTAGGAGAACTGCAGTGATGTCATGTTAGGTTTTTGTGCTTGATAAAATATTTCTTTTTTTTTTTTCTTTTGGAGACAGAGTCTTACTTTGTTGCCCTCGGTAGAGTGTCGTGATGTCACAGCTCACAGCAACCTCAAACTCCTGGGCTCAAGCAAAGCTCTTGCCTCAGCTTCCTGAGTAACTGGGACTACAGGCACCCGCCACAGTGCCTAGCTATTTTTTTTTTTTTTTTTTTGGTAGAAACAGTCTCTGTTTGTCACCCTCGGTAGAGTGCCGTGGCATCACTCTGCTCACAGCAACCTCCAGCTCCTGGGCTTAGGCGATTCTCTTGCCTCAGTCTCCTGAGTAGCTGGGACTACAGGCGCCTGCCACAATGCCCGGCTATTTTTCTGTTTTTGCAGTTCGGCCGAGGCCGGGTTTGAACCATCACCTTTGGTATATGGGGCCAGCGCCCTACTCAGTGAGCCACAGGTACTGCCCATGCCCAGCTATTTTTTAGAGACGGGGTCTTGGCTCTGGCTCAATCTGGTCTCGAACGCGTATGCTCAGGCAGTGTACCCACCCTGGCCTGCCAGAGTGCTGGGATTACAGGTGTGAGCCACTGCACCCAGCCTAAAATATTTCTTAATTATGATAAGGGGAGCACGGAGACGCACTGAGCCCTGTTAGACAACAGAGCCTACCCGAGCCTGCGGGAGCAGTGACCTTGCTTCACACCCAGCTTCCTTACATGAAGCTGAACTTACATGTTCTACCCGAAGGCAGAAAGTGATTTTTGCTGGTGTTGTGTATTCTGTGGCTGGTACCTGCTGGAGGGCTGTGTGTAGTGTCTGGTCAGTGAACTGTTCCTAAGGAGGAGCAGGTCAGCTGCATGGAGCCACGGCCCTGGGCCTGTCGTGCTGCATGTGGCTGGCTCAGGACACGTGGCCCCTGCAGCATCACTTGTGCCTCCCTTTCAGTGGTGGACAGTGGTGAAGGAAGCTTCTGTGACTTGCAAGATTGTCCCTTGCCGTGCCCCAGAACATGAGATTGCTTCTCCTGGAGGCGAGGGACGTGTGCTGCTGTGTAGAGCTCAGTCCAGCACCTCAGAAAACGTAGTTGTCTTCATGGTAAATATGTAGGAACTTCTTCTGAGGTTAATTGTGAAAGATAAAGAGACTTTTGGGGAAATGCTTCCTTCCCATGCTGGTAAAACAGCTGTAAACATGATGACAAACTAAAATACATTTTTTTTGTCAACAAATACTGTCAGAAAACAACAGAAAACATTGGAGAAGGTTTGAAGAAACGTCCAAAAGCAAGTGACACGTGGGAGGGTTGCTACAGAACTGAAGTGCAGATGTTTTACATGAGCCTTAGCGCACAGTGTCTGCCAGCTTCTGTTTCAGTTATGAAAACGTGAAAGATTACTTTTGTGAGTCACTGGAGGGGAGAGGTGTCCTGCAGGATACAGATATTAGCATCAACTGAGTAAGTAGAGAAACCCAATGACACGGAGAAAAGCTGTAATGCAACAAGTTACCAGGGGAAAATTGCGTAGATTTGGTAAGTAAAAGTTTAAATCTTTAGTATATCCAGATAAGTATATATGACCAGAATTTAAAAGCAAGTAACAAATTTTAAAAATTCACCAACTATAAATCATGTAAAGTTGATTCAAGTTGATAAGAACGATCCAAGCCCTTTCCTCCCTTTTGTTGGGCAGGGGACCACAAGTAGAAACCGTGTGGAAGGGTAAATATAGTAAGTTAGACCATGTAAAATTATTATTTTTGTAGGTTGAAAATGATGATTGAATAGGCCTATAACATGTAAAGAAATTTTTTAAAACTTTACACAAAGGAAAGCCCAGTACCATATAATTTTTCACTGGTGAATTCTGTTAAATGTTTAAAGAAGAATCAACACCAACTCTTCATGAACTTTTCCCATGAGCAAAGGAAGAGGGAACACTTCCCAACTTGTTCTGTGAGGCCAGTATTACCCTGAAATCAGACAAAAATACCATAATAAAATCACAGACCCAGTATTCTATATGGTGAACGGATATGCTAAAATTTTAACAAAATATCAACAAACCGAATCTGGCGATACAAAGAAGGAATTACATTTCATGAGTAAGTGGGATTTTCCCTAGAAATGCAAGGTTGGTTTCACATGTGAAAATTTATGTAATATACCATATTAATAAAACAAAAGACAAAAAACCCACATTATCATCTCAATAGATGCAGGAAAAAAAGCACTTTACAGAATCCAGAACCTTTTCCTGGTTAAAAAAAAAAAGTCGGGGGCAGTGCCTTTGGCTCAGTGGGTAGGGCTCCGGCCCCATATACTGTGGAGGGTATGTAGGATTTATAGATGTTTTCTCCGTGTGCTGTGAGTAGCTGTCTTAGCCAGTTCAAGCTGTTGTAACAAAACGCCACAGACCAGCGACCCGAACAGCAAACATTTATTCTCACAATTCTGGAGGGCAGAGTCTGGTATCAGGGTGCAGTCAGGTTCTGGTGGAGGGTTTGAACCCGGCCAAACTGCAACAAAATATAGCCGGGTGTTGTGGCAGGCGCCTGTGGTCCCACCTACTCGGGAGGCTGAGGCAAGAGAATTGCCTAAGCCCAGGAGTTGGAGGTTGCTGTGAGCTGTGATAGCACAGCACTCTACGGCGATAAAGTCAGACTCTTGTCTCTTAAAAAAAAAAAAGTCCTATGAGGGCTATCTCTCACAGTACGATCAAAATGTTTCTGATTGTATATCAAGCACATTCTGCCCTATGATTGCACCAATGTACACATTATGATTTAATAAAATTATTTAAAAAAAAAGTCAACAAACTGGGAATACAAGGGAACTTCCTCATCCTTGTACATGTCTGGCACCATGCAGCTGGTGGGAGACAGAACCTTCCCCCTAAGAATGGCTGCTCACCGCAGCCAGCATTGTCCTGGAGGTTCTGCTGAGTCCACTGAGGCAAGAAAAAGAAATAAAAGGCATTTCAGATCATAAACAAAAATGTAAAGCTCTGTTTGCAGATGATCTTACATATAGAAACCCTAAGGAATGCACACACAATGTATAAGTGATGAACTAGTTTAGCAAGTTTGCAGAATACAAGATCAATATATAAAAATGAGTTGTGTTTCTATACCCTAGAAGTGAAGATTCAAAAAGAAAATTAAGATTTTATTTGCAGTAGCATTAAAAATAATAAAATACTTAAGAATAAGACTTAGAATTGTTAAGATAGCAATATTCCCCAAATTGATGTACAGATTCAACATAACTCCCATCAGAATCCAGCCGACTTTTGTACAGAAATTGACAGGCTGTTTTTAAAATCGGTGTGCAAATGCAAGGAACCCGGAGTAGCCAAGACAATTTTGAAAGAGAAAAAAGTTGCAGGACTCATATTTCTTGATTTCAGGACTTCTTATAAAGCTGTGGTAATCAAGACTGTGGTTCTGCAAAAGGACAGGTGTGTAGATCAGTGGGGTAGAACTGAGAACCCAGACTCAAACTCACATGCTGTGGTGACTGAGCTCAGAAGGTTCTGGAATAACGTGGAGAACACTGCTTTCAGCAAGGGAGGCTGGGGTGGCTGTTTCCACATGCAGAATAATGAAGCTGGACCCCTACCTCATGCCACATATAAAATGTGACTTAAAATGGATCAAAGACCTGAATGTAAGCCCTAAGATTATAAAACTGTTAAAGATTTCCCTGACTTTGGATCACAACACCTAAAGCACAATAAGTCAAAATAAAATAGGTAAATTTGACTTCATTAAAATGAGAAGATTATGCCAAAGGACACTGTCAGGAAAGTGAAAAGACTGTAGTGATAAGGAGTGAGTGTGCTCTCCAAAGACCCTTTGTTGAGACAAAGGGTGGTGTCATTTGGAGATAGTCCTGAAGGGAATTGGGCTTAGATGCAGTCGTGAGGTTAGAACCCACGTAACGGGATTTGTGCCCTTCAGCTGAAAAGCCTGGAGTGCTCTCAGCATGTACACACAGGGGCACAGCTAGGAAGAGGGCCTTACCAGAACCTGACTGCGCCCTGATACCAGACTCTGCCCTCCAGAATTGTGAGAATAAATGTTTGCTGTTCGGGTCGCTGGTCTGTGGCGTTTTGTTATAGCAGCTTGAACTGGCTAAGACAGCTACTCACAGCACACGGAGAAGACATCTACAAATCCTATGTCTGGTGAGGATCTAGTATTCAAATTTACAAAGAACTCTTACAGTTTAATAATAAAAGGGTAAATACTTTTTTTTTTTTTTTTAAGACAGAGCCTCAAGCTGTCACCCTGAATAGAGTGCCTTGGCATCACAGCTCACAGCAACCTCCAATTCCTGGGCTCAAGTGAGTCTCCTGCCTCCGCCTCCCAAGTAGCTGGGACTACAGGCGCCCGCCACAATGCCTGGCCATTTTTTTGGTTGCAGCTGTCATTGTTTGGCGGGCTCGGGCTGGATTCGAACCTGTCAGCTCAGGTATACGTTGGCTGACGCCTTAGCCCGTTGAGCCACAGACGCTGAGCCGGTAAATACATTTTTTAATTGAACAAACTATTTGAATAGACTTTTGTAGAGAAGATATACAGATGGCCAGTAAACAGGTGAAGGTGCATGGCATCATCAGTTCTCGGGGAATATAAACCAAGACCACAGTGGAATGCTTTGTCATGCCCGCTTGGGCAGCTGTGATGAGAAAGGTGGGCAATAGCAGTTGTTGGGCATGGGTGTAGAGAGGTTGAGATCCACCTGTCGTGCTGCTGGGAATGTAAACTGGCATGACCACCTTGGAGAGCAACTGGCAGCTCTTCAGGAAGTGACACAGAGTTGCTACAGTTTAGTGCAAAGGAAAATACAGTAAAGCCTCCATAGTTGACCACCTCCTTAAGTTGACCTAATTTTCTGGACCAATATCAGTACAACAGGCCTCATTGCTTATATTGACTTACCTCCATGGGTCTACCAGTCTGTTACAGTCCCTTGGTTCATTATTTAGGAAGTATTGGTTAAAAATATTCAAGCAAATTTTAGGTGTTTTGTTTTCTTTTTGAGACAGGATCTCTGTCACCCTGGGTAGAGTGCTGTGGTGTCACAGGTCACAGCAATCTTAAACTCTTGGTCTTGAACACCCCTCTTGCCTCTGCTTCCTGAGTAAATGGGATTATAGGCGTCCATTGCAACACTCAACTAATTTTTCTATTTTAAGTAGAGGTGGGGTCTTGCTTTTGGTCAGGGTAGTCTCGAACCCCTGAGATCAAACATTCCAGCTGCCTCGGCCTCCCAGGGTGCTAGGATTACAGGTGTGAGCCACCGAGCCTAGTCTAGGAATATATTTTTAATACTTTACTTCTTTTTTGTGATTCTTCTTAAGGTCTGTTAACTTTATAGCCATGTAATCCATCTTCATTTCATTATATATCTTTCATTAGTTTTTTCCTTCAGTACTAGGATATATGAATATTCATATATTCATATATCTTTCATTAGTTTTTTCCTTCAGTACTATTTCTTACATCTTACGTTGTCTTCCTTTATGGATTTATTGTTTTTTGTTTTTTTGTAGAGACAGAGTCTCACTTTATCACTCTCAGTTAGAGTGCTTTGGAGTCACAGCTCACAGCAACCTCCAGCTCCTGGGCTTAGGTGATTCTTTTGCCTCAGCCTCCCGAGTGGCTGGGACTACAGGCACCCGCCACCACGCCTGGCTATTTTTTGATGCAGTTTGGCCAGGGCTGGGTTTGAACCTGCCACCCTTGGTATATGGGGCTGGCGCCCTACTCACTGAGCCACAGGTGCCACCCTGGTTTCACTGAGCAACATCTGAGTAATTTTCCTCCCAGAAAGGGTTTGTAGATGCTAAACTTTCAGTCCTGATGCTTATGACAGTGTCTTCATTTTGTGTTCATTCATGAATGACGATTTGTCTTGGAATCTTCAGCATTTCTGAAATCCACTTGTCAGTCAGGTGCCCCTCACAGTGCTGTGGGTCACAGGCCAGCCTGCGAGGTGTAGAGGGCCTGGGTCCCGCGCAGGGAGATGGCTGCTCCCTAGCCCCCCGCAATGTGTTTCTCCGGGAGGACACTGGCCCGGGAAATTACTGTCCCATTCAGGGGCTACACAGAGGATGTGAGCCTTAGGAGCCCTGCTGAGTGAGAGAAGCTGTCAGGCACGCCCCTGAACTTGAGTGAGCTGGCCTGAGTCCCAGGAACCTGCCAGTGCTATGAGGAAGAGGGAGGCTGGAGGTGTGTGCACAGAGGGGTAGGTAGTGGGGCAGCAGAGGTGGGGCCTGACGGCTGGGCCACAGGAGTCACAGGCAGGGAAAGTGAGTCCTCTGTGGGAAGAGCGGCTATAAGAGGTGGAGGTTGGGGCTATGTGGAGGTCTGGCCCAGGAGAGGTGGCCTTGCTGCCTGAAGGAGGGGTTCTGGTGCAGGTCTCAGGAGGGTGTTAAGAAGGTGACAGTGTTTAGGAGCTGTGATGGACGGGTATGTGATGACCCTGGGCACCCCAGTTAAGCAGTCTGTGTCAAGTGGGCTGTAGGCCTCCCCTAGGTGAGCAAAGGGGCTTTACAAGCCCTGCTAATGCTTTATGATTACTTTGCTACCCACACCCCACAAACATTAGCAGCTCCTGAGTTGGTTTCTTTCATGAAAACACAATTTGCCTGTGACCTGGGTGCTGATGATGGATTCAAGATGAAGCATAACAGCCCTGCTTGCTTCTGTTTTTGGAGGAAGGCTAAGCGTGGACACCCAGTTTTGTGGAGCCTCTCTTCCCTGGCTTTGGGTCGAGCTCCACTGTTGAGGTGCAGAACCATGCACATGAGCTCCTGTGAGTCACGTGCCCACCAGGCTGGGTTAGTTCACCACGCAGAGTCAGCACGGCCCTCACAGGGATACAGCTACTGCTGGGCTTGGGCTTGGTTTGGAGTTTGGAGTAGGGACTTCATCCAGCTTTGGATCCATACTTCTATCCTGGTGCACACTGAGATTTCTCTGTCCTGTCTTAACACTTGCTTTGATTATGTCTATTGAATCATAATTATTTTGTAGTTTGAGACAGAATCACTCTGCTGCCCAGGTTGGAGTGTGGTGGTGAGATCATAGCTCACTATAGCCTCTAACTCCTGAGCTCTAGTGATCCTCCTGCCTCAGCCTCCCAAGTTGCTGAGACTGTAGGTGTGCGCCACACCAGCTAATTTTTTTTTTTTTTTTGAGACAGAGTCTCAAGCTGTTGCCCTGAGTAGAGTGCTGTGGCATCACAGCTCACAGCAACCTCCAATTCCTGGGCTTAAGTGATTCTCTTGCCTAAACCTTCCAAGTAGCTAGGACTACAGGTGCCTGTCACAACGCCCAGCTTTTTTTTTTTTTTTTTTGGTTGAAGTTGTCATTGTTTGGCAGGCCTGGACTGGATTTGAACCTGTGAGCTCTGGTATATGTGACTGGCGCCTTAGCCACTTGAGCTACGGCACCAAGCCAGGTCAACTAATTTTCAAAAATTATTTGTAGAGACGGGGTCTCACTGTGTTACCCAGGCTGGTCTTAAGCTGTTCTTCCTCATCAGCTTCTTAAAGTACTGGGACTATAGGTGTGAACCAACACAACTAGCCCTATTTAAATATAATTTTAATGTCTAAATAATAAAACTGACACTTTTGTTTATTATATATCTTGGGATTTGTTTCAGCTTATTTTTTAGTAATTCAGTTTTATTATGTTCAATGGAAGTGTCAAACCGGAAATACAGTTGATCATCCTCTCCACAGATGGCTTGCCGGACCTGATTTGGGCTCTCCTGGGGCCTGGGAGGGAGAGCGAGCTACCATGTGGAGCCACTTTCTTGGTGCTGGGGCATAGTCTTCTGTCCTGGCCTTACTTGCTCAGCAGGGAACACCCAGGGGTGCCCGGTGGTGGCTGCTGGAAGCCTGCACCAAGTTTACCGGGATAGAGCTGATGGATCAGTCTGTAGTGTTCATGGAATTAGCGCACTCTCTTCAAAGCAATGAGATTCATAGCTGTGCTTGGGTTAGAGGACATCCAGACTGCGGGGCCAGGGTGGTGAGTGCTGCTGGGTCTCAGCTTCAACTCCTTCCTACCTGGCCCCTCGCATCGTTTTCCAGAGGGCATCTGTGTATACACATGCACTTTGAGATTTGTCTGCCCCTGTTTTGTTTTGGTTTTGAGTTTTCATTTTGAAATAAGTGTAGACATAGGCAGAATTGTCAGAAAGGTGCTTCCCTGGTGATCATGTCTTGTGAAGCTGTGGAGCCTTACACAGGTTTAGACTCTGGGTTTTTCCCCTTGGACTTGGAGGACAGTTCTTTCCTGTGGCCTATCAGCTGCCCTGCACTTCATGCTGTGTGGGAGCCGAGTCAGTGCAGCTATGGAGTGGGAAGTGGGACAGACCCGGTCCTGGTATAGGTCACGGTGCAGCTGGGCATCCAGGGAGTGAAAGTCTTCTCACAATGACTTTTCTACCTGGCTGTGTGAGACCTTGGTGCCTTTGCAAAGCCCACATGCACGTTCTGCCCTGCAGAGATTCCTCCTCATGGGTTCGTGTGCAGGAAGAAGCATTAGGAGAGTGACACTGGGAGTGGTGCCAGATGGGGAGTGCAGGGCCTTGGGGATGAGGACTGGTTATATTTGTGCTTTATCTACTTTTGTTGGGTCTTCAGGTGTTGTGATGAGCCTGCCCTGTGCCGGGCACCATGTGAAGTGCTGTCTGTTCTGACTTCCTTGTCCATGGATGTTGAAGGAGGAAAAAAAGCTCTGAGCAGCTCTGAAGCGTTTATTCAGAGTCTTATAGGGCACCTAGAGGAGAGACCAGGATGCATAGCACCTGCAGCCTGCCCTCCCCATACCTCTCTACTCACGCCTCCCACACACCTCCTGACACCTTGTCCCCACACTACCTCCTCATCTTCCCCCCACACACAGCGAGTCCCAAGTCCTTGGGAGAAATCATCCCTGAAGGCAGGTCGTGTGGGTGACGGTGTGCCCTGTAGAACTTGAGGAGGAGATGCCACTCCATTCAGTAGCATCCAGTCCAGGAGAGCAGGAGCTGTTGGTGCCAGTCCTGGCTGTGCATGAGTTTGGCGCTCCCCGGGGGTCCCCTTGTACCTCCCGCTGTGCTGCGGTGGGTTAGTGCTTATTGTCAGACAGCTTCCTTGCCCTCTTTGGTCCTGGAAGACTCGTCTGCTTGCCATCACAGGGGGTAGATGAGAGCGTTAAGCAAGTATGTGGCACGTGTGGCCCATCTAGGGGTAGCTGCCTTGTGTCAGTATGATTGGAGGTGTGGACGGGAATATGTGTGTGCCATGTGCTGCCACCATGGTGTATCCACATTGTCCTCAAGGGACATCTGGGTGGAGGGCAACCTGGCCAGGGCACGCTAGGAGGCAGGCACAGCACTGGCCTTGCCACCAGGCTTAAGTCCCACTTTCAGGAAGAAAAGTGAGTCTTTGATGAGGAGACCTGCTGCTTGGCTCTTCCCATGGCTGTTCAGGCCCATGTCTGCTATTTCCTGCTATCCCTGCTCCCCTGCAGGCTCACCTTCCCCGTGTGGCCTCCCTGCTGAGCATAGTGGCTGGCGCAGGGTCGGTGCCTGCCTGTGTGGGTGGAGCTGACAATGCCCAGAGGGGTTCTCTGTCATGCTTGTTTGGGCACTGCCAGGACAGCACCGTTGGAAGCAGCTCTGTGACTGAGGGGTGGTCATGGTGCCAGCCGTCTGCGCGGCCGTGGTTGTGGCCTCACAAACAGTTTCTCCCCGCGGACGTAGCCTGTCTGATCTGTGTGTTTGACCCAGAGCGTGGCACAGAGGTGGAAAACTTGAGCAACAGCTCTCTCTATAAGACAGAAAAGTAACATTGACTTCAGGAATCTTCTTTTTCAATGATAACTTCTTGTCCATAAATTTTTTCAGTTCGGGAGGGTGAGCTTTGCTCATGGTAATAACTCCACCAGATCAAAATAGGAATCTTCTTTTTATGCATTTATTATTTTCCTGTTTTTCTACAGTGGAGGGATTATTTTTGTAATTGAGGTAAAGAAAGTGTTCTCTCATGGAAGAGGCACACACTTAACGGCTTCACTTCAACTCTCATCAGTGTGAAAAGCACGCGCTGTGTGTCCCCAACCCTGCACTGACTGCGTC
>CAUYRH010050566.1:0-45474 GCA_963574655.1 Perodicticus potto | reverse complement strand
CCTCAAGCTGTCACCCTGGATAGAGTGCTGTGACATCACAGCTCACAGCAACCTCCAATTCCTGGGCTCAAGCGAGTCTCCTGCCTCTGCCTCCCAAGTGGCTGGGACTACAGGCGCCCGCCACAACGCCCGACCATTTTTTGGTTGCAGCCGTCATTGTTGTTTGGCGGGGCTGGGCTGGATTCAAACCTGCCAGCTCAGGTGTACGTGGCTGGCGCCTTAGCCTGTTGAGCCACAGGCGCCAAGCCAAGCCCTAGTATTTTTTTAAAATTCTACTCCATTCCCTATTCTTAAAAATGCCTTATTATTCTTTTGTAAAAACTAGAAGCATAAAATGCTTCTTCAAAGAAGCAAAAGTTGGCTTCTATCTGAGAAGGGACTGAAGACCTCTTGAGGGAATTATTTCTACACTCATTCGGAAGTAGGAAAAGTGATTTCCAGTGGCAGACATCATATGCTGCAGGTAGGGTGGAAATTTGTACATTTTGTGCTACCAAAATTTTAAATGCATATTCCTTTTGATTAGAATCACATTAAAAACTTTTTTTTTTTGGGAAAGAGTCTCGCCGTCTTGCCCTGGGTAGAGTGCAGTGGCATCAGCCTAGCTCACAGCAACCTCAAATTCTTGGGCTCAAGGAGTCCTCCTGCCTCAGCCTCCTGAGTAGCTGGGACTACAGGGGCCTGCCACAGCACTCAGCTAATTTTTCTACTTTTAGCAGAGACGGGGGTCTCCATCTTCCCACCTCGGCCTCCCAGAGTGGTGGGATTGTAGCATGAGCTACCTCAGCCCATCTACCCTGGCAGGGTACAGTGGCTCATTTTTATAATCCCAGCACTTTGGGAGGCCAAGGTGGGAGAATCGCTTGAGGTCAAGAGTTTCAGACCAGCCTAGAGCAACACAGTAAGACCCCTTTAAAAAAAAAAAAAAAGTTAATTTCAGGTTAAAGTGAGGATACAAACAACTAGACTACAATGTTTACATTTGTTAGATAGAGTCCTTCTTGTAGTTGTGTCTGGCACCCCAGAGGTGTGCCATATACCCTTAAGTAAGTGGGAACACACTAATCTTCCTCCTTCCTCACCTCTCTCTCTCCTCACTCATTCCCCTCCCCGCAACTTGAATTGAATTAAGTTTTTCTCTTGTGTAGGTGTGTATTAGATCATCTACTGGCTTCATATTAGTATCGAGTTCACGGCATACTTGCTTTTCCATTCTTGTGATACTTTACTAAGAATGACTATGCTTCAACTTCATCCAGTTAATACAAAAGATGTAAAGGCCTCTTTTTTAATGGCTGAATAGTATTCCATGGTGTACATATACCACAGCTTGTTAATCCATTCCTGGGTTGATGGGCATTTAGGCTGTTTCCACATTTTGACAATTGTAAATTGAGCTGCGCGATTAACAGTCTAGTGTAGATGTCCTTACGATAAAAGGATTTTTTTCTTCTGGGTCGATGCCTAGTAATGAGGTTGCAGGATAAAATGGGAGGTCTAATTTGACTTCTTTAAGGAGTCTCCATACTTCCTTCCAAACGGGTTGTATTAGTCTGCAGTCCCACCAGCAGCGTAAACGTGTTCCCTTCTCACCATATCCGCGCCAGCATCTGCAGCTTTGGGGCTTTGTAATGTGAGCTATTCTCACTGGGGTTAGGTGATATCTCAGGGTAGTTTTGATTTGTATCTCTCTGATGATTAGGAACTATGAGCATTTTTTCATAAGTTTGTCAGCCATTTGTCTGTCTTCCTGAGAGAAGTTTCTGCTCACGTCTCTCGCCTAATGATAGATGGGATTGTTTGCTCTTTTTTTTGGTGACTAATTTGCATTCTCTGTAGATTCTAGTTATCAAGCCTTTGTCAAATTCGTAACACGCAAATATCTTTTTCCATTCTAAAGGTTGTCTCTTTGCTTTAATTGTTGTGTCCTCAGCTTTGCAGAAGCTTTTCAGCTTAATTAGTAAGTCCCATTTGCTTATTTTTGTTGTTGTTGTGATTGCCATTGAAGTTTTCTTCATAAACTCTTTCCCCAGGCCGACATTATCAAGTTTTTCCCACACTTTCTTCTAGGATTTTTATCATTTAATGCCTTACATTTAAATCTTTTACCCATCCTGAGTTAATTTTTGTTAAGTGGTGATGAGTATAGGTCCAATTTCTATCTTTTCCATGTGGTTACCCAGCCTCTCGACATCATTTATTGAGTAGGGATTCTTTTTGCCACTGTATGCTTTTGTTTGGTGTATCAAAGATCAGATGGCAATAAGAGACTGGTTTTATCTGTTGGTTTTCTATTTGCATCCATATGTCTATGTCTCTATTTTGTGCCAATACCACGCTGTTTGATCACTGTGGACTTGTAATACAACCTAAAGTCTGGTAGAGTGATGCCTCTGGTTTTGTTTTTATTACTAAGACTTGATTTGACTATACTGGGCTTTTTTCTGGTTCCATATGAGATGAAGAATTATTTTTTTCAGTTCTTCAAAGTATGATGTTGGCATTTTAATGGGGATTGCACTGAATCTGTAGTACAGACTTTTGGGTAGTAGAGACATTTTAACAGTGTTAATTCTTCTCAGCCAAGAGCATAATTTTTTTTTAATTAGTCAAGTAAGGATCTATGTTCCCAGCTATTTGGAAGGCTGAGGTGGGAGGATCACTTGAATCTGGGCGTTCAAGGTTGCAATAAGCTATGATCACGTCACCGTACTCCTGCCTAGGTGACAGAGCAAGACCCTGTCTCTAAAAAGAGAGAGAGAACGGATACAGTCCCGAAATTTGTGAAATTTGGAAACTACTTAAACACTATTTTGTGATTAAAACAATGGGGAGATTTGCAATGCTAATATAAAAGGTCTCTACAACACATCCAGTGAAGCAGGAATGTTCTGAACACTGTGTAAGGATTCTTCTCAGCCTGGCACGTGCGCTGAGAGGAATGTGCCTGACGGTCGGCAGTAATCATCTTCAGAAGTAAGAACTGTAGAAGGGAGTGAGGCAGGGTTGACTCTTCCTTTTTTTTCCTGTATACTTGGATCCACAACTAACACAAAATTCAAGGCTTAAATTTCTATTCAAAGAAAATACCAAATGTAAGCAACTGACAATGGCTACCAGCCGCTTACATTTGCTCAGGTGGGTGCTAAGTTTTTCTTCCACAGAAGACCTTGGCTAGTTCTGTTCTAACATCCAGGAGATCCTTGTCCTAACGACATCCATCCTGCGATGATTTCATATGTGGCCTCTCTTCTGAATTCCTGGACTCAGAATTCTAACTCTTTTAAACAGAAAATACAAAGGGGAAGAGAATTCAGACACCAGAAAGGAGGATCAGAAACAGCCAATGACTCCGAACAAAAACTCACTGCATTTTTTTTAGGTCAGAGGTTGAGCTTCCAGGCAGCGCCTGTAGCTCAAAGTAGGGTACCGGCCCCACATGCCAGAGGTAGCAGGTTCAAACCCAGCCCCAGCCAAACATTGCCAAAAAAAAAAAAAAAAAAAAGTGAGACTCTGTCTCTGCAAAAAGAAGTTGAGCTTCCACGATTCCTTAGCAGAGGAAGGAAGCACATGACACAAGTTACTTTCTCAAGGAAGGATTGTGCTGGGACGAGAGCTCACACAGCAGCTGAGCACAGGGCAGCAGGACCCGACTTCTCCGTCCCCATTTCTCCCTAATGTTTCACCTAAATCTGGAGAGAACTGAACACACCATGTAGTAAGCAGAAAAACACAAAGGTTAACTAGTAACACTGAAGACATTAGATCACCCATCTCAGTGGGGCTGATTAACTGAAATCCCTGGCTGATGCTGGCTCTGTTTTCAGAGAGGCCCTCCCAGGGCCATGGCAATGGCTTTTATTTGCAGAGCTGACCAGGGCTCAGCCAGATAATTCTAAGGCACCTCATGGCTCTAAATGTCTGTGATTATACTACTTTTAGTGATTCTGTCTCAGTTAATTATTTCAAGGCTCTGTCTGCAAGATAAAACCTACATGAATTCCCTACAAGTTGAAGTTCTTCAGAAGGTAAATTGGAGAAGGTGGCAGTAGTTACAAGAGTTTTTTCCTAAAAAGGAAAGCTCAGCTGAGCTGAAAACAATCAGAAAGAAGAGCAGAGACAAGAATGCTGTAAGTTCAACAAAGTTGCCTTTGGAAGGCTGTCAAAATCCAAGAAAAAAATGAGAGATGGATACTACAAAAAATGCCAGGAGGTCTAGCCCTCCATCTTTGATATAACCAGCAGTAAACTGTATGCAGGTTCTGCCAGTCCCAGCTACAAACACAATCTAGCAAACCTAACTGAACCACAGGGAAGGCTGAACAAAAGCCCAATGCCTCCTATGTCCTCTGTCCTCAGGCCACTCCTGCCCCGCCTCTGACTCCTACCCCGACCTACAGCACCTGACTTTGTCCTCACCTCAGCTGATCAGACTGTAGGCTGAGAAAGGCTCTGGATGCCTCAGACCCCTGCCTGCCCAGATCTGATACCTGCCTTCTCTTCCCACTAATACTGGCTTCTTAGAAAACTCACCTGCTGCCTTCCACATTCCTCCTGTCCAGCTGGACTTGGGTCTTGACCACCCACAGCCAGTCCTGTGCTTTCTATCCCATAACTAAGAGAAGGCCTGGCCAGCTACAGGGAGCTGCAGACAATGGATGAAGAAGAACGGGCAGTGCTAACCCTCTGCATGACACTGTGAGTAGCCATCCCCCGTATGTTCAATAGGAAAGCCTATCAAATTCAAACTGGACCAAGTCTCCTTCAAAACTTGTCACAGCACAGGTTTCTTGCTATGATGTGTACTTTGTACAATATTAAATATGCTCCTGCTTAAAAATAAAGATGTAAGCATTTTTTTTTTTTTTTTTTGAGACAGAGCCTCAAGCTGTCACCCTGGATAGAGTGCCGTAGCATCACAGCTCATAGCAACCTCCAATTCCTGGGCTCAAGCGAGTCTCTTGCCTCCACCTCCCAAGTAGCTGGGACTACAGGCGCCTGCCACAACACCTGGACATTTTTTGATTGCAGCTGTCATTGTTTGGCAGGCCCAGGCTGGATTCGAACCTGCCAGCTCAGGTGTACGTGGCTGGCACCTTAGCTCGTTGAGCCACAGGCACTGAGCCAGATGTAAGCATTTTTGATTCAGCAAAACACAAACCCACTCCATAAGACAGTGAGGAATACCTATAGGGACATTAATTTATAGTTAGAGCGCCCTAGGTTTTCCTGCTAATGCCTCAACCTCAGCAACCATCCAACTCCAGTCTAGCACAATTGCCAGGAATGCATAAAAGGATGGAAAAATGTGGAAAGTTATTTTCAAGAACAGCACTTTAGATGCAACCGGAAAGTCTGATGTTCCACTGGAGTCGCACTATACTTCACTCTATTTGACATATTTTCCAATAAACAATAGTCTTTTATACTCACATGGTATTTTACAGCTTAAGATGTTTTTTCATTTCCCTTTTTTTAAGCTTTACAACACAGCTCAACTATTAACAGCCGCATATTTCCTGACAACACACTGTGTGCTGCTCCCAGCAGTTACAGACAAGGTAAAGGCTCTCGAGTATAAGTGATCTGCCCATAGGCAGAGCCCGCTCCACTCAGGGTCACCGGCTGCGTCTTTTTTTCCTCTTACTGGGATGCAGACACACCTCAACTCTGCACGTCTCACCATCTGCTACGGCACAGCCTGTGCCGGCCCTACATGGGACATGAAGGCCAGCGGGAAGAGCCATGTGAGTCTGCGGCAGCAACACACTCAGCCACCAAGCTCTCAGAGAATACCTGGGCATGCCCAGAGGCTTCAGAGGGACCAGCCTCTGAGCCAGGACTTGAAGGACCAAAGGATTCCTCAAACAGAGAAGCAGAGAGAATGGGACACTGAGGTACCTGAGGAGTGACTGGGAGCCAAGGACAAAGGGCACATCACAGATCAGGGCCCATGCCAGGGAGTCTGATCCCATCCCAGAGGGTTCAAAGGCCAATCAAGAGGGACTGTTAAATAAGACAACATTAAATAGCAAAACTCTCCAAGGTATGGCAGGTAAGTAGAGAATGGTCATCATTTATTCTGGTCAGTGTTCACTCACATACACACGTGGTCCTGGAATGAACATGGACAACTGTACCAGGTAAGGATGGGAACAGAAAGCAACGTCCTGACTTCCCTAGAGAAGGTTTTCAAAAGCCCCCACTTACCATCTCTTAAGTGTGCTCTTCAGGGCAGTAAATCAGTGAGGAACACAAGTGCTGACACTTAACTCCTACCTTCCCCTGCCACAGAACTCCACTTGTTCTCTTCACTCTCACACCTGCCTAAATGCTGTTCTCTCCTCGAAATACCCAGGGCATTTATTTCAGCAGTAGTTAGAAAGGCAATGCTGCCTCCCTACTGACTGAGACAGTGCCCCAGGATAGGGTGAGGGAGATGGAGAGACACCAGCTCTTTCAGTTTAATCAAAGCAAAGTTCAGTAATCCAGTCTCTAAGGTCCCGGCCCCATTACGCCCACTGTAGAGTAGAATCAAGCGTACACACATGGGGCAGACTGTACTGAATTTAAAGCCCCAGGATGGCCAGGGCCCAAGGACAGATGGGTGCTCTGAGTTAAGACTCTGCAGGAGCAGCACCCTGAGAGCATGAGGGACCACTGCCTGGCCTGGCGCCCACCTACTGTCCCAACACAGTCACCACAGTGTCCTCTGCCACTCTCAAAAGTGGTGCCTTTGGAAACAGAGACCTTGGCTAGTGCAGACTGCTCTTTCGGACAGGAAAACACCCATGTGGGCAGTCAGCCTGGCCTGGCACTGTGCCTCACCTGCTGTATCCTGGTTCAAATGCAAACATGTCACCACAAACACCTGTATGTCCTTCTCTGCCAAAGTCTTCCACACATGGTAGAGTTTTCCAAATAACCCCTCAGCCACTGTCCAAGAGCACCTGCACTTAGTGGTGAGGCTTTAAAATACATGTTTTATAGTGAAACAGGAAAGGAAAAGCATAAAAAGGACTGCCCAAATTTATTAGTTACATTTTGAAATCTCTACTATTCATCTCAAACAAATTGGTATCATTCATTACTAGCGACATATTAGTATACATTTTTCTATTTTATTTTATAGCATTAAAACACTGCCATCTGATGAAGGCACCACAGTAAAACACACACAGTGCTGACCTGGGATGCTTTCAGACAGTTCTTCAGCATCATCTTTCCGGATTTAGAAGCCACAAAGTTTGTCATCCCATTACTCATAGCCTCCCTGTTTATAGCACGGGTGTGGGGCTGGTGAAGGAAGTTCCACAGAGCCCGTGAGGCTTTCCTCTTCACCCAGTACCCGAAGAAGAAAACTAAATTAGGTGTGCCTTTTCCCTTGGTTACATCTTATTTAAGAAAGGTGAGTATTAGGCCAGGCACAGTGGCTCATGCCTGTAATCCTAGCACTCTGGGAGGCCGAGGCAGGCAGACGGCCTGAGCTTATACATTCAAGACCAGCCTGAGCCAGAGGAAGACCTTGTCTCTAAAAATAGCCGGGCATTGTGGGCATCTGAAGTCCCAGCTACTTGGGAAACTGAGACAAGAGAATCGCTTGAGCCCAAGAGTTTGAGGTTGCTGTGAGCTGTGATGCCACCGTACTCCACCCAGGGTGACAAAATGAGACTCTGTCTCAAAAAAAAAGAAAAAAAGAAAAGAAAAGTGAGTATTATTTACCCATAGTCTCTCTGGTGCTTTCAATCTGGTCTCTAAGTTCTTACATTTCAATATCATCAGATTCATTCTGGATGTTCCCAGAACTTCTGACCAACTGTTATTCAGATTCACAAAGTACATACACAATCATCAGGTATGAAGTGGTAACCAACCAAGAAATGCCCAGGGAGGGACTCCCTCAAAAGCAAAGATCGGAGGGGGACCTCCGGTTGAAGATACAACATGTTATCTTATTCTATCGTACACGCCGAGCGTCAGCTTCTTAACCACTACCCTACCACATAGTCTTTCTCCAGAAAACAGGAAGATAAAAAATGACAGTCTAGGTTGGTCCTTCACTCCGAGGCCCTGCAGAGGCTCAGTAAAACCATCTTCACAGAATTTCACACAGTGATCAGAAGAAATACCTAAACCCCACAGTCCTGGCTTGGGGCTGTGACTCACCCTCTTCCTCTTCGGTTTTAAGGACCATCTTGTTCCTTCTAGCACAACAGGAAAGGTTTGCTCCTTTCTGTCCCTCAAAGGAGAGCCGTAACTAACTGGCAGCCCAGTTCTCCTGTGAGGTCCGACTGTGAGGGCCCCGATACCTGTGGGGTACCAGCCTTCAGGACAGCACTGAGCTACTTCCTGAATGGGCAGGGAAGGGCTGGCCATAGGCCTGGCCAATCAGCCTCCAGCCTCAGAGCAGAGGCACTCCCAGTCACAGCCACCACCCAGTTCCTGAAGTCAAGCTCAGGCACCTTCCGAGAGTGTTAACCATCTGTTTCCCCTGAAGCAGCCTTACACTGCAGTGGGACTGTATGTAGCAGCACTTCTAGTCTTCTCTCAGACTCCCCTCAAGTGTGGGACGAGTGTGCTGCTGTGATTCAAACCTTAGCTTCTCCCTCAGTATCTGTGGGAGATTGGTGCAAGGGCCCCTTCCACAGACACCAAAATCCATGCTCAAGTCACTCACGGAAAATGGTGCAGTATTTGTGTATAACCTATGCAAACCCAACTGCACACTTTTTTTTTTTTGAGACACAGTCTCACTTTGTCACCCTGTGTAGAGTACTATGGCATCACAGCTCACAGCAACCTCAAACTCTTGGGCTCAAGTGATTCTCTTGCCTCAGCCTCCCTAGTAGCTGGGACTATAGGCGCCTGCCACAACGCCTGGCTATGTTCTGTTGCAGTTGTCATTGTTGTTTAGCCCAGGCCGGGTTCAAACCCATCTGCCTCAGTGTATGTGGCTGGTGCCCTACCAGCTGAGCTACAGTCACCATCCCTGCCTGCACACTTTAAATCATCCTAAATGCTATATAACTGTTACATTGTTTAAGGGAACAATGACAAGAAAAAAAAAGTGTGTATATGTTCAATACAGACACAACATCCTTTTTTTGCCTGAATATTTTTGATTCATAGTTGGTAAAAATCGAAGGATTCAGAGCTCACAGATAGGGAGGGCCACCTATGATTTCTCAGAATGGAACCACGTGGAAGCCCTGGTCCTCTTACAGTTGGGTGACAGCACACTGCTCAAGTGCGTGACTGCAAGAATCAATCACGACGGCACATATGAGATTACACATTAAGAGCAGAAGGGAGTCTTAGCAGCAAAAATTACCCAATTTGGGCGGTGCCTGTGGCTCAGCGAGTAGGGGGCCGGCCCCATATACCGAAGGTGGCGGGTTCAAACCCGGCCTCGGCTGAACTGCAAAACAGAAAAATAGCCAGGCGTTGTAGCGGGCGCCTGTAGTCCCAGCTACTTGGGAGGCTGAGGCAAGAGAATCGCCTAAGCCTAGGAGTTGGAGGTTGCTGTGAGCTGTGTGACGCCACGGCACTCTATCGAGGGCGATAAAGTGAGACTCTGTCTCTACCAAAAAAAAAAAAAAAAAATTACCCAGCGTAAGTTTAATTCTGCCCCCATTACAACTTCCAATGTGCGTCTTCAGCAGACTCTTACTATGTTCCTGATACATGCTCACCAGTGAAAATCGGGAAACAGTAATAAACACCTTAATCCTACCACCCAGTGATAACCACTAATGACATTTTGGTGTATATTTTCCAGACTTTTGTTATATTTATATCCTCTTCCTCTATGCACACATTCTGTATATTTTACATGCTTCTTTATAACTGCCTGTTTTTACACACAGCAAACATTTTCCCAGACTGTAAATGGACATTTATCACATTTTTTATTATTCACAGTCAGGACATGGTGTCTAGCCAGTCCCCTACTATAAGACTTTTAAGTGTGGCATGGAACCCGTAGCTCAGGGGTTAGGGCGCCGGCCACATACACTGAGGCAGGTGGGTTTGAACTTGGCCTGGGCCAGCTAAACAACAATGACAACTGCAACAAAAAATAGCTGGGTGTTGTGGCGGGCACATGTAGTCCCAGCTACTCAGGAGGCTGAGGCAAGAGAATCGCCTAAGCCCAAAAGCTAGAGGTTGCTGTGAGCTGTGTTATGCCACAGCACTCTACCAAGGGTAACAAAATGAGACTTTGTCTCCAAAAAAAAAAAAAATGCAGGGGCCTGCTGTGGTGGCTCACTCCTGTAATCCTAGCACTCTGGGAGGTCGAGGCAGGTGGATCGCCTAAGCTCGTGGGTTTGAGACCAGCCTGAGCCAGAGAGAGATCTCGTCTCTAAAAATAGCCAGGTGTTGTGGTAGACACTCGTAGTCTCAGCTTCTAGGGAGGCTGAGGGAAGAGAATCACTTGAGCCCAGGAGTTTGAGGTTGCTGTGAGCTGTGATGCCACAGCACTCTACCAAGGGAAACAAAGTGAGATTCTGTCTCAAAAAAAGAAAAAAAAAAAAAAAAGCGCATGTACTTTAAAAAAGAAACATTGTTTTGTAAAGGCAACTAATATATAAACCAAACTTGTTACTTTCTTAGTATGTGAAAATTACAGTTGTGCTTTGTCCTTCACAATCTCCACCCATACTCAATCCCAGTGAAGTCCAACCGTGAGCCATTTCAGAAGCTAGTAAGTTCAGTGATTTCCAAATCAGTCGTTCTATCTCCTAGTATCCGCTCTGGTTCGTACATGGTGATCCTAACTTTGAACAGGACAGGGCACTTCTATTTTCTACCCACTGTCAAATGGTACGGCACTTCTCTGGAACAGACACAGAGGCAGAACAGCTGGTCAGGAATCTGAGTACTCAGGTTTCATGGATGCTCCCAAAGTGCCTTGCCCCTTTCCTCGTGGGACCAAACTGAACTTGGTGCAAAATAGTTTCTCATAGTCTCGACAGCTTACACGGACCTGACTACCGGGGATGCTAGTTATCTTTCCCTATAGTGGAGGTACATGCTCTCTTGTGAACTGCTTGTTCAAATCCTTTGCCCACTTTTCTACTGGTGATCATTTTTCTTAATGATATCTACATTACCAACCTTTTGTACTAAACGTTTCAAATATTTCCTCAGAATCTATCATTTGTTTTTAACTTCAGTTGTCTCTTTTTCTCTTACAGATGTTGTTTTGTTAAAACGAAACCTGTAATCTTCTCCTTTATTTGTTTCCTTCAACCAACATTCAATGAACACATGAGCACACTGTGCCGGGCACTGGGAGATGTCCGAGATCCAGAAGAGATGAGGCACCTGTCCTCACGGCATGTCCACTTGACCCAGACGAGGAACCACAAGGAAACTAGCAAGCAAGGAAGAGATGAAGCATGCCGGGTGGTGAGCACTGCCGGCACGGAGGGAGTGGAAGAGAGTGCAGAGGTGGGGCGGGAGGACTGCAAGGGGTTCTTTCTGGGTGAGGCAGGTAGCTGCTGCCAGGCTTCTTGAGTAACATGGAGCAAAGTGACTTCCTCTAAACAGACTGCTCTGGCAGTGAGTAAGAACAGAAGGGGATGCAAGGGCAGGTTCTGGAGATCAGCTGGGAGGCTGCTACCATCCTGCAGGGGAGAGAGGGGGGAGTCTTAAGCAGTACAAATGGCCAGATTCTTGCTACATTTACTTTTCTTTTTTTTTTGAGACAGTCTTACTTTGTTGCCCTCGGTAGAGTGCCATAGAGTCACAGCTCACAGCAACCTCAAACTCTTGGGCTTAAGCGATTCTCTTGCCTCAGCCTCCTGAATAGCTGGGACTACAGGTGCCCGCCACAATGCCTGGCTATTTTTAGAGACAGGGTCTCGCTCTGGCTCAGGCTGGCCTCGAATTCATGAGGTCAGGGCAATCCACCTGCCTCAGCCTCTCAGAGTGCTAGGATTATGGGCATGAGCCACTGTGCCAGGCCTGCTACATTTACTTTTAAGTTAGAGCCAAGGACCTGCTGGTGGATTCACATGAAGTGTGAGAGAAGTCCAGGGTGACCTGTACAAGAATGGATGTCATCTTCTGAGCAGTGGGCTGCCAAGGGGATCCCTACTCTCCACCCAGCCTCCCTCTGCCTTGAAGGCCCCATCCCCCCATTCACCCACAGCCCCTCCCATGCCTTGAGACCTTCAGCTTCTGCCCCCAATATTCAATGCTTCATTCTTGTTAATACTTCCCAGTTCACACCCTCAAAAGAAGAAATCTAATTGGCTCTGGTAGCAGCCATCATCTCTACTGGGCACAGTGGCCACCTCCAAGGCTCCTACTTGCCTTCAGGGCAGCTCTGTGTCTCAGCACCCACAGGTCTTGAGCAGCAGAGCTGCCCCTTGGGCTGTGGAGCCAGGGAGCGTCCCTTAAAGCATCCCTGGCCAAAACATTGTCATGTTTGGTATTCGTTGATCCAAAGCTATTGCAACAAGCAACACTGTTAGTTAGAAAATGAAATAATTAACAAAGAGGCATATCTTAAATTCCTTAAAATAGACATTTAACTCCCGAATCACCAAATTACATGTTTGACTCACTTATGAGGAAAGTGACTATGTAAGTTATTATCCATATTGGATGTTTCTGAAATTAAAAGTGGATGCTATCAATAATTACATCAGCCAATTGACACAAACTGGAACTGTCCCTGGTAGCTAAAACACAGAACCTGTAAGAAGGCTCATCTATAATATCACTCCCAAACAAAATGTTACAGAAAGACTGGAATACATTTATTTAAATGGAAACTGATAAAAAGTTTCAAAGTACACTTTGAAATGACTACAAAAATAATGGCATATTACAAAAGCAAAACAGTTATTAGGCCTCAGAGCAGCACCTGAGCAGATGAGGCAGGAAATACACGGGAAGCAGCACAGCCCTGATTGTAAGTGTGAAGCCAACAGGGTGGGAGATGGCTGTTTATATCAAAACCACACATCAGAATATTCTCATACAAGTGTTTAACTCAAGACAGTATTTTTTTTTTAAGACAGAGTCTTATAATGTCACCCTCGGTAGAGTGCTGTGCCGTCACAGCTCACAGCAAATTCAAACTCCTAGGCCCAAGCAATTCTCCTGTCTCAGCCTCCCAAGCAACTGGGGACTACAGGTGCCCGCCACAACACCTGGTTATTTTTTGTTGCAGTTGCCATTGTTATTTTAGCCCGCCCAGGCTGGATTCAAACCCACCAGCCTTGAGGTATGTGACAGGCTCGTAACCACTATGCTACGAGCGCAGGGCCTGACTCAAGACATTGTATATTTTCAACTAATAAATGCCTTAGATAGACTCCATCCTTGATTGCAGTCTCATCACCTCTGGTGATAGATAAAGTAAGAATATATAAAGAGGTAATGGTTTAAAATAACACTAGAAAACAATTTACATGAACATCTATCTAATATTGTAGGCAGTTTGTTTTTTAAAGTATAACATTCATATCAGTCATAATCCCAAAGAGACAGAAACGTACTCAGAGCATGAGTCTGGAGAAAATTAAGGAAGGTATTACCTAGGCCCGGACAAGATGCTCAAGACTGTAATCCCAGCACTTGGGAGGCTGAAGCAGGTGGATTGCCTGAGCTCACAGGTTTGAGACCAGCCTGAGCCACAGTGAAACCCTGTCTCTAAAAACAGCTGGGTGTTGTGGTGGGCGCCTGTAGTCTCAGCTACTCAGGAGGCTGAGGCAAAAGAATCGCTTAAGCCCAACAGTGTGAGGTTGCTGTGAGCTGTGATGCCGAGGCACTCTACCAAGGGCAACAGAGTAAGACTCTATCTCAAAAAAAATTAAAAAAAATAAAAAAACAAGAGTAAAAGAAAAAAGGAAAGGCATTATCTGTAGCAATACAGGCAGAGTTCAGATGAACCATGAAATACCATGGCTGGCAACAAGGTGGCCTCATCGATGCCAGGCCAGAAGGGGCAAGGGGTACCACGCTACCACTTAAGGTGTCCACCTGGCAAGAGCATTGGGAAAGGATTCAACAAGCCCTCCTCTACCTGGCAGGGAGAAGCACCTTGACCTTGCTGTCCTCCCACCCTCCAATCTCCTGTCAAAACTCAGTGGGGAACCAGAGGGCCCAGGAACCTGCAGACGCCCCTATCCTGGGCAGCCTCCAGGAGAGGCTCTAGTTTCTTTCATTCCACATTTCTTTCTTGGCTTACCTGCTTGTTTCGAGGACATCCTTTAATAACTGATGGAGAAACAATGCAGAAGACTGGATATTTGATTATTATTGTTCATAATTTTGCATATCTAAAAATCAATTCTTTTTTCATATGTGACTGACATCATGGCTGAGTATCGAATTCTAAGTTCAAATTATTTTTCTTCAGAATGAAGAAGACATCCCCACATTTTCTAGCTTGCTAAATTGCTGTTAGTTACAGTCCCATTCTGATTTCCACTATTTTTTTTTTCCAGTTTTTGGCCAGGGCTGGGTTTGAATCCACCACCTCCAGCATATGGGGTCAGCGCCCTACTCCTTTGAGCCACAGGCACTGCCCTGATTCCCACTATTTTGTATGGGATCTTTTCTGTCCTCTTAAAAATCTTTTAGAACCTTATACTTAACCTTAGTGTTACGAAATTTCATAAACTGTCCAGAAGTAAGTTTTTTCACACATTATGCTAGCCACTAGGTAGAGACCAGTTCTGAAGTCTTGTATTCTTTATTTTTATTTATTTATTTTGGAAACAAGAGTCTCACTTTGTCACCCTCAATAGGTGTCATAGCTCACAGCAACCTCAAACTCTTAGGCTCAAGCAATCTTTTTGCCTCAGCCTCCCAAGTACCTGGGACTACAGGCACCTGCCACAACACCTGGCTATTTTTTCTATTTTTAGTCGAGACGAGGTCTCACTTTGCTCAGGCTGGTTCCAACTCCTGAGCTCAGGAATCCACCCACCTTGGCCTCACAGAGTGCTGGGAATACAAAAGGTGTGAGCCACTGCACCAGCCCTGAAATCTTGTGTTCTTTAATAATTTTCTATCCTCCCTTTTTAGAGTTCTCATTTCAAAACTGCTATTAGTTGGGCCCTTTAATTTTTCTCATCTTCCCTCCTATTTTTCATCTCTTTTTTGAGCTGCTTTCTAGGAAGTATTCTCTAGTTTATCTTCCAAACTTCCCACTGTCTGTCTTATTTTTATTTTTATTTTATTTTATTTTTTTAAAGACACTCTTACTTTGTCGCCCTCGGTAGAGCGCTGTGGCGTCACAGCTCACAGCAACCTCCAGCTCTTGGGCTTAGGCAATTCTCTTGCCTCAGCCTCCCGAGTAGCTGGGACTACAGGTGCCCGCCATAACGCCTGGCTATTTTTTTTGTTGCAGTTTGGCTGGGGCCAGGTTTGAATCCGCCACCCTCGGTAGATGGGACCGGCGTCCTACTCACTGAGCCACAGGCACTGCCCTTATTTCTATTTTTAATCTGTAAAAATTCACTCTCAATCTCTGAATATGGGTTGAACACCCCTAATCCAAAAGTCCTAAATCTGAAATGCTCCATAATAAAAAACTTTTCAAGCACCAACATAACACTCAAAGGAAGTGTTCACTGGAACATTTTAAATTTAAAATTTTCAGATTAGGGATGCTTAACTTGTAAGTATAATGCAAACATTTCAAAATTAAAAAAAAAAAAAATCCAAAACATTTCTGGTCCCAAGAATTTCAGATAAGGGACAGTGAACCTGTACTCCTTCTTTATAGCATTCTATTCTTATTTCATTAATTTAATATCTGAGACTCTTAAATATATAGTTTTTAAAGCTGTCTTCTAGATATTCCATGACTTATTTCCTCAAACTTTTATTTTCTTTGTTCTTATGTTAATGTTAAGGATTTTCCTTAAACCATTTCCTGGTTGTTTCTTCACAAGGTGGTACCTGTGGCTCAGTGGGTAGGGTGCCAGCCCCATATACTGAGGGTGGTGGGTTCAAACCCGGCCCCGGCCAAACCGCAACAAAAAAATAGCTGGGTGTTGTGGTGGACGCCTGTAGTCCCAGCTACTCAGGAGGCTGAGGCAAGAGAATCGCCTAAGCCTAGGAGTTGAAGGTTGCTGTGAGCTGTGATGCCATAGCACTCTACCAAGGGCGATAAAGTGAGACTCCATCTCTACCAAATAAAAAAAAAAATTAAAAAAAAAAAAGTGAGGCACCAACAACCTAATTAGAAGCTCTGTATCGCCTCAAGATTGATGGGTAGCATTACAATAAAGCAGTTAAGTATAGTGACCCCATGTGTAGGGCTCTGAAGGTTCTTTTTGGCTTGGGCCAATTACCTAAAGAAATATTCTCCAGTGTCCCTTCTGGGCTGTGTGGCCTGTAACCCCAGCCACCAGTATTTGTGGCACTAGGCAGAGGGGAAAGGATGGGGCTCTCACAGTTAAGTACACAGACCTTCACTCACTCTCTTTGCCCTGCACAGCCTTATTCAGAAATTCAATCTTCATGTTTTACTAGAACCACAAGAGAAACTGCCTTTCTGCCTTCCTATAGGAGACAGGAGATCTGGGAGTCTTAACCGCCCACTATTGTTGCAGGAAGATGACACCCAATGGGGAGAAAGAGCACCAAACACTGTGTTTAAAAGAGGAAAAGTTTACAGCCCAGAAGAATTCAAAATGGCCGCACTCCCCAACTGGCTCGGTCTTCTCCTTTTTATCCTTAGTCAAAAAGTTCTGGCCCACAGGTACGTTTCTCATTGGTCAGTTTGAATCCAGCTGGAGAAGCAGGCTCCAGCTTTTACAGAATCGTGAGCTTTCACAGAAGCGGAAACAAGCGTCAGCCTCCAGGTCCCAAGAAGTTAAGTTTTTATAAATTCCTAAGAGCTGAGTTACCACATGGAGGACCTCGCGGGTGTATCCTTGGGGTGTCCTTGCAAAGACCTCTGTTCTCTTAGACCTCACTTTTTCCAGGTATCCTCTCTCATTATAAACACTCTCGACCTACCACCCCCTCCAGTTTCCACACTTCTATTCTCAGATGTCCTGCTCTAAAGCCTATCTGGAATTTTGGGGTAATTCATTTTGCTTCCTGGTACCATCCCCTCTGCAGCTTAGCTCTCTCCTAACAAGCCGCCAATGAAAAAGAGCTCAGGGCATAAAATCACACAAGTGTCCTCTGTGGCTGGAAGTTCATCTATAGACTGGGAAGGAAAATGACAAAGATGAGCCAAGCCTTTGGAAGCAGAAACCCAGATAGCTGGAAACATTTCAAAATTCTTCCAAAGGTTATTTGTCCTTTGGTTACCTTAAACACACAAATTTGTACTGCTTTTCCTTACAAAGATAAATAGCACCAACTAAGACCTGGGGAAAAAAAGACCCACTGACAAGGGATATGTGTGATGTACCACTAAGAATTCAAAGGTTACCAGGCCTCCTTGCCACATCCCCCTTGTATCTAGCAAGGCTAGCTATGGGATTTTTGATCACATCTACCAGTACATCATTTATGAGGCAGAATTTTCAGCACTTTTATCATAAAAAGAAAAGCTCAATTAGATGGCAAAAAAAAAAAAAAAAAAAAAAATACCCCAAGCAATCACCTTTGTTTTATGCACACAATTTTAAGTTATTCCAATAGTTTCTAAAAAGGGCTGTTAACTTTTGCAAGAAAAAAAGAAAGAAATATGTAATGCAATATAAAGACTAACCTAATTTATTTTCTGTGTCGAGAAGATCCACTATCAGTACCATAAAATGTCATAAAATTGAAAAACTGTGGTTTTCATTTCATGTAGGTTTGAAAGTTTTTTCTTTCTGAGAAGGGGTCAGGTGCTCAGAGGGCCTTGTGTGCAGGGCTGTGCTCTGCTGGGACCCGTCTTCTCAGTGCCCAGCCCATCCCAGGAGAACCACAGAGCCTTAGGAGCAGTCTGGTTGGGGGACCACTGCTTCCTGGAGGCAACAGAACAAGGCCTCATGGGGCCCCACCACTACCCACCTCAGCACAGTCCTAGGAGACATCTGGAAACACGGCCGGGCGCGGCTGCTCACACCTATGATCCTAGCACTCAGGGAGGATGAGGGGGGTGGACCCCTGCAGCTCACAAGCTCAAGATCAGCCTGAGCAAGAGCAAGAGCTCATCTCTGAAAATAGCGAGGTGTTGTGGCGGGCGCCTGTAGTTCCAGCTACTTGGGAGGCTGAGGCAAGAGAATCGCTTGAGCCCAAGAGTGTGAGGTTGCTGTGACATCATGGCACTCTACTGAGGGCGATAAAGTGAGACTCTGTCTCAAAAAAAAAAAAAAGATTCACAAGTAAGAAATAAGAATAATACACCTGAACTGAAATAAACTTCAAACTATACCCAGAAGTAGGTACTACAGTAATTTTTAACTGCCCTTTAAAGTCAAAAATACTGAATGTGGTAAATTCCATCTGCGCTGCCCTCTGCTGGCTAAATGTAGAGATTGACAAAAGGCTGACATTGGCTTACTGCCAATAAGTTCAATCACCTTTTGAATGTACCCAGTTTCCCAGTTAGAAACATCTGACTGATGTACAATGCACTTATGAACAGAGACTACTAAGTTCTCAAGTTACAAACATCCAACTGATGTACGACTCTCATGAACATGAAATAGGTAACAGCTTATTATCAACTTACGTACAAATCCAACGTTTAGGACAAACCTACAGATCCCGGGACTGCCTGTACAGGACGAGAAGAGGCAGGGTGTGTTCTGCTGCCTGAGGACCCTGCTCCTGTGACATTCGCCAGGACTGGCTCTCTGAAAGGGCTTTATTAATATGAAAAGTGGTCTGACCTTTGTCCATAGGCTCTGACTAATTTGGGGGAATAAGTAATAGCCAACAGGAGCTTGTACAAGCAGGTACAGCCAGAAAACAACAGACACAGACAATTATAAATTAAATAGCATGCTAGAAAGTGATGGATGCTGTGGAAAAGAAAGAATCTGAATTGGGTGGTGGGGGCTGTGGGGATGATTAAATTTTATTTAAGATGGTCAGAACAGAATCACTGGCAAGATGAGATCTGAATCTTATTACTGACTCTCCCACCCCTTCCCCCAAAAGACTGACTTTTCTTTCTAAATGCATTACACAAAATGCATTTATATTCTTTCTCATGTGGACTGTTGGAATCATGCAACATCTGCATGTTGTGGGACATGAGAAAGACCATGTCTCCATGAAGAGCCCTGAGCTCAGGGACCCACAGCAACAATGTGGTGAGGAAGCTTCCCACTTCCTTGTGTCTTTCTGGGGTAAATCTCACCATCTGGTAACCTGAGATCCTCCTCCTTTCCACCTGAAAGAGGCTAATACACTTAGAGTAACTGCTCTCCCATTTACTAGGTCCTGTTTACATACACATTACTCATTATAATAAAAAAAACTATCAATCTGCATTTGTTCAAATCGTTCAAAAAAGATTTGACAGGGCATTCATTCTAAACGATGTGTGCTGACCTGTGTTGAGTGTCCTGTGAGCTGGGCGCTAGGCCTACAAAGAAAACATGGTTCCCACCCCACTTCAAACCACGGCAGCTCACTAGAGGACACAGGCAGCAGCAGCACTGAAATAAATCACCGCACCAATGCTGAGGACCAGGCTGTGAGGGCCCAGGATGCTTCCAGCTCATAGGGAAAGAACCAAAAACATCCCTGGGAAGAGACCATACTGCAGTGTGGTCATGATCTTGAAGGACCTAGAGACCAATCTCTGAGGCAAGGAGGGACAGACAGAGCCGTGCAGCACAAGACACCCGCAAGACTGGCACTACCCAGTTCCCCAAACTCATCTCTACAATCTCTCTGTGGCCCATCACCCAGAGACTCACCTGTTTTTGGACTTGCATAATGACAACCCATCCTCCCAAGAATCTAGCCCTCAACCTTTCTTTCTTGTAAACAAATGCCCCTTCTAGTTATTCTACTCTCTTTCAAAATGATTTTATGCCCTAAGTCACAGAACAGATATTTGTGTTGCTGGACTGCACATTCTCCAGCCAAGAAACTTACCTGGTAAAGTTTACATAAAAAAAAAAAGAGAGATAGGAAAAGCAGATTCAGAGATAAGAGGATGGGAAGGTCTTAACAATAACCAGGCTCTGGCTCGGCACCTGTGGCTCAACAGGCTAAGGCGCCAGCCACGTACACCTGAGCTGGCGGGTTTGAATCCAGCCCGGGCCCGCCAAACAACAACGATGGCTGCAACCAAAAAATAGCCAAGCGTTGTGGTGGGCGCCTGCAGTCCCAGCTACTTGGGAGGTGGAAGCAGGAGACTCGCTTAAGTCCAGGAGTTGGAGGTTGCTGTGCGCTGTGATGTCACAGCACCCTATCCAGGGTGACAGCTTGAGGCTTTGTCTAAAAAAAAGAAAAAAAAAAAAAAAAAAACAAACCAGGCTCATCAAGCTGTTAGCCTGACAAGGTCACACTAAATAAAGGGACAGAAATGCCATCTGAGAACCAACCAGGTAATATTTTAAATGGATCAGTTTGCAAAGAAACAAAGAAACTTCAGAAATACTTTCCCAGGAATACAGAGTCTCTTTTTGAGCATCACAATAACCTGGTGGAGTGGGAGGGCCATCCCTCCTACTATCACTGTCCTCACCTCCTGACAAAGTGCACTTAGGACACACACCTGCCAAGTGGCAGGAGCCACTCCAATGAGCACTGACCTCAGGACGCCCAGAGAAGGTGAAGCCGTCCCGCTGCCTCACAGTCTCCTTTGTGCCGCATCACCTTGCTGGGGTGTGAGCTCCTCCACAGAACAGCTAGAAGGACACGCCACCTGAAGTCTTCAATCAAGTGCAGTTTCCCTTAACTCTGAAATTGCCTAGCTGACAACAAGTTTAGGAACCACAAATGTGATGAATTTTATACCAAATCCAAAAAAAGTATGAGAATAGATTAAGACATTTTCTAATATGCAAACTCAGAACACAGACGCCCATACCCCAGGGAACTTCTTGTTTTTAAATTACATAGGAAATATATGATTACTGCACTTTGGGGGGAGAAGAGGGGTACAGAGCACCTAAAATACAAAAAGTAGGAGTCTCCTTTTAGTGCCTTCTCCCGAATCCATTAACCTCCCAGAGGAAATCACTATTAACAAGTTGATACTCTTATTCCAGAATGTTTTCTTTGTATTTTACAAACATATAGACATATAGCCCTACAGGGAAGGTTTTTACTTTCTATATAACAAAGATTAAACAATACATATTTTTTTACAAGTTACTTCCTTCAATTAATATGTGCTAGAGGTTGGCCATGGTGGCTCACACCTGTAATCCCAACACCCTGGAAGGCTGAGGCAGGGGGATTACTTGAAGCCAGAAGTTCAAAACCAGCCTCAAGAGTGAGACCCCATCTTCACAAAAAATAGAAAAATTAACTGGATGTGGTGGTGCATGCCTATAGTCCCAGCTATTCAGGAGGTGGAGGGAGGAAGATTGCTTGAGCCCAGGAGTTGGATTTGAGGTTGCTATGAACTATGGTGACGCCAGTGTACTCTAGCCTGGCTGACAAAGACCCTTTTTCTAAAAATACAGTTATTATTTTAATTATTTTTTTCAAAAATGCTGCTAGGGAAACAGCCTTCACATGAATACCAGGCAACAGGAATACGTATGTTCACAACAGCATTTGTAGCAATAACGCAAAATTGGAAATTCCCTAAATGTCCACTGAAAATTGAAGATTGTTGATTTTTTCTTTGAGACACAGTCTCACTCTGTGTGCTACGGGGTCGGCCCAGCTTACACCAACCTCAAACTCCTGGGTTCAAGCAATCTTCCTGCCTCAACATCCCTAGTAGCTGATACTACAGGTGCCTGCCACAATCCCCAGCTAATTTTTTTATTTTTAGTGGAGATGGGGTCTCGCATTCCTCAGGTTGGTCTCAATCTCCTGAGCTCAAGGGATCCTCCTGCCTCTGCCTCCCAGAGTGCTGGGATTACAGGCGCGAGCCCCTGTGCCAAAACCAGATTGCTGTTTTCGGTGATGTTATACTCAAACAATAAATACCATGTGTTGGTAAAAATGAACAAACTATGGCTATATGCAACATGGATAAACCTCATGAACATTTTATGTTGAGAAAAAAAAAAAAAAGCCCTCATAACTGTAAGAAAAAAAACCAAACAAAATCCAAAAAAAGGATTGACAACAAGTTTAGGAACCACAAATGTGATGAATTTTATACCAAATCCAAAAAAAGTGTGAGAACAGATTAAGACATTTTTCTAGCTGTTTGTGACATGATTTACTTCCAGATTAAAATATTCTCCTATTTCTTGATGGTCAATTTCAGACACTATCTTTTGCACAAGCTGGTATCAGTTGACTTTTAACATTTCCCATCGCTGCCTCATGCTTATTATCAATAAGCAACTGTTCCCTCCATTCTTCTTTCTATCTGCTTAAACACACCAGTCAGCTCTGTTTCCCCAGCAGTGCTTGTCACTCTTCTGCTCAAATCTAGATCCGCTGCTCTTAGCTTCATGTGCAGCCTCTGTGTTTTGATTTCCCTTCGGAGAGATTCTGGGACTACACGGTGCTCTCTGTTGGATCGCCTTTTCCTAGGTCCCACGTCGTTCCTGTTTTTAGTTTACCTTGAGTTAGCAGATAGCAGAGACATGTTTAAAACTGCTGACCCCAGGAAAAGGGTCCCAAGGTGGAGCAGGGAAGAGCATAGCTATCTTTCATCAGAACCTTTTTAAGTGGGCGGCCACAGTAGCTCATGCCTGTAACCCCAGCACTCTGAAAGGCTGAGGAGGGCAGACTGCCTGAGCTCACAAATTCGAGACCAGACAGAGCCAGAGTAAGACCCCGTCTCTAAAAAATAGCTGGCGTTGTGGCAGGCACCTGTAGTCCCAGATACTTGAGAGGCTGAAGCAAAAGAATCACTTAAGCTCATGAGTTTGAGACTGCTGTGAACTGTGACACCATGGCACTCTACTGAGGGTGACAAAGCGAGAGTGTCTCTCAAAAAAAAAAAAAAAAAAATATATATATATATATACATACATATATATAACCTTTTAAGTTCTACATGATTTTTTTTCTTTTCCCTAAAATGGCAAATATCTATTTGTATTTATTTATTTATTTATTTATTTATTTTTTTGTAGAGACAGAGGCTCACTTTTTCGCCCTCAGTAGAGTACCGCGGCGTCACACAGCTCAACAGCAACCTCCAACTCCTGGGCTTAGGGGATTCTCTTGCCTCGACCTCCCGAGTAGCTGGGACTACAGGCACCCACCACAACGCCCGGCTATTTTTCTGTTTTGTAGTTCGGCCAAACCAGGTTTGAACCCGCCACCTTCGGTATATGGGGCCGGCGCCCTACTAAATGAGCCACAGGCGCTGCCCTGTATCTATTCTTAAAAGATATGTTTATCTATTAGGTAGATTTTTAAGTAAGAAGCTGAAATTTAATGTAGCTCTCTGCCAAATGTAACAGATCAACTTGACCATCACCACTATCTAATTCCAGAACATTTTTACCACACCTAAAATAAAACCCCATACCCATTAGCAGGCAGTCACTCCCCTCCACCACCCCATACACCCTGTTCCACACCCTGGCAGCCCTGACCGCTCTGTCTCTACTGATCAGCCAAAGAACCACACACAAGGCCTTTTGTGTCCAGTGGCCTCTTTCACTTGGCATAGTTTTCAAGTTCAGCCATGTTGTAGCACATGTCAGAACTTTATTCTTTTTTATGGCTAAATAACCTTCCATTATAGGGACAGGACTTGTTTTGTTTATCCTCTCATTAGTGGATGGGCATTTGGGTTGTTTCTACCTTTTGGTTATTATGAAAAACGCTACTATGAACATTCATGTAAACTTGTGTTGTATATGGTCTTTTTTTTTTAATTGTTGTTTGAGATTCATTGAGGGTACAAAGAATTAGGTTACACTGATTGCACTTGTTAGGTAAAGCTCCTCTTATAACTGTGTCCTGCCCCCAAGAGGTGTGCCAGGCACTGATCCCCCATCCCTCTCTCTCCTCCCCTCTCCCCGCTCCCTCATCCTCCTAGATCATTTACTGCTTTCATATTAGAATTGAGTACAACGGATGCTTGCTTCTCCATCCTTGTGATGCTTTACTAAGAAGAATGTGTTCCTAATGCAATCCAGATTAATAATACAAAAGATGTAAAGTCTCCACCTTTTTTAATGGCTGAATAATATTCCATGATATACATATACCACAGCTTGTTGATCCATTCCTGGGTTGGTGGGCATGTATATGGTCTTTAAATCTGTGTATGTGTATCACATGGATTAAAACAAACTTTACAATACGTCCCACTTTTCTGAGTCCTACCTATTCTTCGAAGACTGCTTCCTTCCCACATGTAGACTGAGGGCACTGACCCAGATTTATAGGAAGTTTCACCTCTGATCATTCTGATTCCATGAGTCACATGTCCCATCCCTGAAGATGAAAATGTCTGCTGAGTCACTGTATGAGGCTGTACGTGGTCCTAGAGTGATCTCGGCAGGTGTGCTATCAGCTCCATGGAACTACTGAATGAATGGTTCCAACACAGTCCCGGGTCAAAGGAAATGTTTAAAGATCAAACAAGCCCAATGGTTATTAAAGAGGGACAACCTGGACTAGACTCTCAGGAAAGTTCATTCCTTAACTAGACTAAAGTGAAACACTACAAGTGCCAACTATTTACTGATAAATACAACTCATCTTTCAAAAAATGATCTTCCTAGTGCTTTTACTACAAGACAAATATCTAGAGAAAGAGCAGGGAAATTTTTAAATTAAATGAGTTTTCTGTGCATGTCTAAACCAAATTCAATTAGTAATTTTTACCAAAACATTCCAGGCTTAACCAAACATGAAATATAGTGTGAAATTCAAGCAATGAAAGTAAAGTTCTCTGGCGAGTCAAGTACGAGTAGGTGAAAGCAGGGCTGGAGAGCTCTGCCCCGATGACGAGAGCACTGCAGATCCCCTTCCTGTTCCCTTCATGATCCTTCAGCCTTACTAATTATACATCACCCCTTTCTGTGTAAAACCACAAGACCAATGTTACAAAATCAGCGTACTCCACCCATCCTTACTCAGCTGACACAGAGCAAACCGCACCAGCAGAGCCGTGTCCCCACCCTGAAGACGAAACCATCATGTGAGAAGGGAGCAGGTAAGGAGGACACAGCACACCCACATTCTGTGTGGGGCAGGAAAGAGACGCAGAAGATAGTGCCACCAAGGGGGCCCCAAGTTCTTGATTATCTATTACTGATTTTAAAACAAACTACGCAGAAACCATTGTTTAGTCCATAATCTCTTTGCTTTAGAAGCCAGGTGGTTTCAGGAAAACAAAAAAAGAAAGAAAGAAAAGAACTCTAAATCAATCTACTCTTGAAAGGGTGGGTTTTTCCCAAGAACTTCTCAAAGCTTTTACTTCACCCATTGTTCAGATGCTTATTTTCCCTAAAAAAAAGAAAAATAGAGAAAATTCCCTTCCAGTTCTAAAAATATCCCTTACAGGTTTGGCAGTTTTCAAATAGCAGAAGTACCCAAAGAAATACCAAGTGTTCCTACAATAACACTAAATATTTACTCCATGGAATATTTTTCAGCCATTCCCTCAGAGTCCGTCTGAAAAGGGACAGCGTATCTGACTGCTGCGTGGTGAGATACTCGGTTTCCCAGGTGCCCAGAGAGAGAGAACAAAGGTGCAGGTGCATGCAGGGCGTCTACCACAGCAAGCTCTCGCCACAGCCATGCCGATAATGCCGGTGGTCTCCACGGACACGGTAACAGGAGAGATGAAGAGAAGCAGATTACTTCAGAATGTATTTTGGAGGTAGAATGAACAGTACTTTAAAGAGCTGGAGATGGAAAATGAGAGAAGGGAGGAATCAGGGTTGACGTCTAAGCCTCTCACTGGAATGCTATGTGGCTGGCCATGCTATTTCTTAGACTGGGAAAACAGAGAGGCACACCAGGGGCTCTGTCAGGGCCACACTAAAAAAAAGAAAAGATGTGTGAGAGATCCCAGGGGAGACGTCAGATGAGGTAGTGGGATATAAGAGCCTGAAGTCCAGGGGCAGGAAGAGGGCTAACACATAGTCGATTCTCCTTATTTATAGAAGTTATGTTTTATAAAGTTGTCACTAACACTGGATTGGCAGTCACTAACCCATTGCTCCTAGGGGAAATGCGTAGAAGGTCAGATTCCTAAAAGTCTCTAGTCGCAACATTTTTCATCTAATGAACACATAATCTTGTTTTCAAATAAAAATGTATTCATTAAAACTAAACTCATGGCCAACAGTGCTATACTCACTCCAGAGCAAAGCTTCCCTAACATACCGTATTCTCCCCATAAGACATATCACAACCTCCTGTACTTAGGAACACTAGACAGCAACTCAGTGCTACATTTGGGGACCACTGTAAACAGGAAAGTCATTAACAAAAGCACGAAAATACAAAAAAAGGTGGTGCTGAACAGGCCACACAAAGGACGAGTCCTGGAGTGTGAGGGCCGCGGCAGGAAAGCAGCTGGAACCTCCCTGCTGTGTGCATACTGGAAAACACCACAAAAGCACTACCTTTGGTTTGATTTGGGGGTTACAAATAAACTTCAGTGACTAAGCAAATTCTCAAATATAAGACCCACAAATAATGAGGACTGATTATATAAACTTGGGAGCTATCAGAGTATAGGTAGTACCTAAAGCTATTTATATTAAATGATAATTCCAAATAATCTAGTTCAAAGATTCTATTACTAAAAAGGAAATAGTAGAAATTTAACCTATTTGAGAAATTTGCAACGTATTTCCCTGATACTTGAAATTACAGACACACCACCACTTCCTCTCTTCACCAGTTATATAAGGCCAATAGTCTGATCTCCATTTTCTGATTCCTTTTCTTTTTCTAGTAAGCTCAGACCTTAGGAAAGAAATTTTGCTCATTGCTCTCTCCCACTATAAAGGAAAATTTTTTTCATCTGTACTTTATAGATATTTTCGTAGACATTATCTTTAAAAAGTACATATTCAGAGGAAAGTCTCTACTATCGATGAACAGGTCCAGAGGCAAAAAATGATATTGTTGGTGGTCATGGAGAGGACTGAAAACGCAGCAAAAGTAAATAAGTTTATAACCTTGACCAAGTAAATGTTAAGTAATGTCAATGTCACACACCTCACATTACAATGTAATTACACAAATTAAATGTGCAATTATTTAATTTGTTAAATTAAATAAAATGTTTAAATGCCGAATTAAATACAAAGGTGTAAGTAGTACAACAGAATATGAAAATTTTTTGTTGTTATTTAGTTCAAGATTGGGTCTGCCAAAAAGTCATGCATAATCTTGGTTGGAAAACAAGACCCACAAGAACACATCAAAAAAGAAAACAAAAAAAATTAAAAAATAAAAAAGAGAGAAAGAGAGAGAGTACTTTGGGTAACCAGATCTCCCCAAAGGTTTACCCTTCCTTCTCCCAGAGGGTTCAGGCATGGGCGTGAGTGAGTTTAAGGGCAGAGTAGGAGAGGGGTGCTGGGGCTCTAGGAGCCTGGGGGCAAAGGAGCCAAGCCTTTCATGTCATCCCAACAGCTAAGACTGTCCAGCTAAGACTGTAGCCTGCTGGCAACCCTTGATCATCACATGGGGTGTACCTTAGGGAATCCTGCAGTAGGACACAAACACGAATCAGCAGCACTAACTAAAGTAGATTATACATGATAAGATACCAAGTGGTCTAAATAGGTGATTTACCATACCACAATTATATGAAGACCAATTTCTCTAAATTTTAAATTGAGTTTAATTACTTTTAACTCCTGCCATCTACCCCATCTAGGAACATAAATCACTGACTCGTTAGAATAACCTTTAATTAAAACTTTAGTTCCAAAGTAGAAAAGCATCCACCTAGTTCACCACAACCCCTAAAAAACAGAAATGTTCTAAAATTTCTTTTGATAATCCCTTTAAAAACACATACACCCCCTACCCCTTAAAGATTTACCACTCTGGGCAGTAATGGTGGACAAACACCTGGCCGCTGACTCCGGGGCAGAGGAAGGAGGCTAGGCCCTGTCCTGTGTCAGGAACGTAGCCACTGAGGAAAAGCTCGTCCAGACACATAAAGAAACTCAGGAAAAGAAAAACACAAGAAGCGCGTGTGATGCTGACAGAGCTTTCCAAGAGCACGCTGTCTTCTCTGACCCTGCCTTGCTCCAAAAACAGACCTTAAGTGATGGGCCCATCCCTAAGCATTTATACTTTCACATTTTTTCATGACTTTCCATCCAATTTTAAGGAAAGTACAAAATTGTGATTTCTAGTGTTAAGAACAGAAAATACATTTTTGCGTTTAGTTTGTGACTAAAGTTTTATATATTTTTTTTCAGGTAAATCCAGTTTTTTGTTATTGTTGTTTGAGACAGAGCCTCAAGCTGTCACCCTGGTTAGAGTGCCCGTGGCATCACAGCTCACAGCAACCTCCAATTCCTGGGCTCAAGCAAGTCTCCTGCCTCTGCCTCCCAAGCAGCTGGGACTACAGGCGACCGCCACAACGCCCGGCCATTTTTTTTTTTTTAGGTTGCAGCCACCATTGCTGTTTGGCAGCCCGGGCTGGATTCGCACCCGCCAGCTCAGGTGTACGTGGCTGGTGCCTTAGCCCGTTGAGCCACAGGCACCGAGCCTAAATCCAGTTTTTTTGAATGACACAAAATAACATTCTTTAAAAATCTAACTGATCTGCATACCATACTTTTTACTTCAATAAAAGCTTTTCTAAGACTTGGCTTCTCCCTAAGAATGAAGCAAAAAAAAAAAAAAGCTTTTCTAAGACTTATTTTAAAACTAGTTGCACATTCCATTCTTTATTAACTCTACTACATTTTAAACATTTAAAAAACAGTTTTTGGCTGGGGCCAGGTTTGAACCCACCACCTCCGGTATATGGGGCCGGCGCCTACTCCTTTGAGCCACAGGTGCTGCCCCAAAAATTTTTTTTAAAAGGAAAAGAGAAAAAAAACCCTACTATACAGCCCAGACATTCCACTCAAAGGTATTATATAATTCAACAGAAATGAACACATATCCACGACATGCTCACGGCAGTTTTATTCACAACAGCCAAAACCTAGAATCAATTCACATGTTCATCACTAGGTGAATAGATAAAAACCCAGGACAGCCAGACAGTGGAACACTGCTCAGCAATGAGCGGGAGTGACTACTACAACCCGTACACTGATGCCAAACACAGCCAGACACAACACAGCATGGACTACAGGATCTCACATACATACAATTCCAGGAGGTGGACACTAACCCGTATAGACAGAGAGCCGATCAGTGGCTGCCTGGGGCGGGGGGTGGAGGGGCGCTACAAAAGGATAAGCAGCATCTTTACAGAGCCACAGAAATGCTATGTCTTGCTGGTGATAGTGGTTGCACTGGTATATAAATTTGTGGAATACTATGTTCATCTCATCAAATAGTACCTGTTAAATGGATACAGTTTATTTCCATATAAGTTTATGTTTTTAAAAAAAACTACAAAGAGGGCTCGGCGCCTGTGGCTCAGAGGGCTAAGGCTCCAGTCACGTACACCTGAGCTGGCGGGTTCAAATCCAGCCCAGGCCCGCCAAACAACAATGATGGCTGCAACTAAAAAAAAATGGCCGGGCGTTGTGGCGGGCGCCTGTAGTCCCAGCTACTTGGGAGGTGGAGGCAAGAGACTCGCTTGAGTCCAGGAATTGGAGATTGCTGTGAGCTGTGATGTCACAGCACTCTATCCAGGGTGACAGCTTGAGGCTCTGTCTCAAAAAAAAAAAAACTAAAAAGCTACAAAGAGGAAGAAACTTAAAAGTTTGAAGAAAACAGATAAATAGATATTAATATACTTATTATCACCAATTAAAGACGCTTAAAATGTCAGTATCCTTAGCTTGCTGTTGAGGCTGTATCAAGGCCGAGAGCTGATAAAAATCACCACCGACATTCACCAGACACCTGCTCGGTGTCAGATATTAATTTACCCTCTGACTGATGTGCATGGGCCACCTTAACCATGAGCCCACGAGGCAGGTACAACTGCGTCATTTCTCCAACTCTATAGGAGGATGATGTCCTTAACCAAGACAGATTTTTGCTTATGACAGTATTAGAGGCTACAGTAAAAATCAGGGCTGACTGATGAAATATCCATAACAATGCATTTTTTTTTTTTTTGAGACAGAGCCTCAAGCTGTCACCCTGGATAGAGTGCTGTGGCATCACAGCTCACAGCAACCTCCAATTCCTGGGCTCACGTGAGTCTCTTGCCTCCACCTCCCAAGTAGCTGGGACTACAGGCGCCTGCCACAGCACCCGGACATTTCTTGGTTGCAGCTGTCATTGTTGTTTGGCGGGCCCGGGCTGGATTCAAACCTACCAGCTCAGGTGTACGTGGCTGGTGCCTTAGCCTGTTGAGCCATAGGCGCTGAGCCCGTAACAATGCATTTTGGAACAAGTATTAAAAGATAAAGTTATCAAACAAAAGCATGAGCTTCTTTCAACTTGGTGTCCCACAGCAATCATTATCTATCCTATACAGACATGAAAGAATTTAAAAACCCATCCACTCAGCCGGGCGAGGTGGCTCACGCCTGTAATCCTAGCATTCTGGGAGGCCAAGGTGGATGGACTGCTTGAGCTCACAAGTTCAAGACCAGTCTGAGTGAGAGCAAGACCATGTCTCTACTAAAAATAGAAAGACTGAGGAAAGAGGATCGCCTGAGCCCAAGTTGGAGGTGGCTGTGAGCTATGACGCCACAGCACTCTACCCAGAGGGACAGCTTACGATTCTGTCTCGAGAAAAAAAAAAAAAAAGATAAAATAAATAAAAAATAAAATGCCTTGACAGTCACAAAGGGACACAAGAACTCTAAGAGGTCAGGAATACAAAGTTCAACCACTGCTCTACATTCAATAAACATGGCAAAAGTTAGACAAAGATCATTCACAAGGCTAAAAAGGCAGGTAGTTCCTGCTCACAACTTAACTCTTAAAAAACCTTTAAGGTGGGGCGGTGTCTGTAGCTCAGTGGGTAGGGCACAGGTCACATACACCAACGCTGGTGCGTTCAAACCCAGTCCAGGCCTGCTAAAACAATGACAACTGTAACAACAACAACAACAAAATAGCCAGACATTGTGGTGGGCGCCTGTAGTCCCAGCTACTTAGGAGGCTGAGGCATAAGAATTCCTTAAGCCCAAGAGTTTGAGGTTGCTATGAGCTGTGATGCCATGGCACTCTACCCAGGTTGACAGCTTGAGACTCTGTTTAAAAAAAAAAAACCCTTTAGGCTGAGTGCAGTGGCTCACACCTGTAATCTCAGCACTTTGAAAGGGCAAGACAGGAGGATGGCTAAAGACCAGCAGTTTTGAAATCAGCCTGAGCAACAGGGATACCTCATCTCTACAAAAAAATTTAAAAACTTAGGGCGGTGCCTGCGGCTCAAAGGAGTAGGGCGCCAGCCCCATATGCCAGAGGTGGTGGGTTCAAACCTAGCCCCCGCCAAAAACAGCAAAAAAAATAAATAAATAAAAAACTTAGCTGGGCATGGTGGTGGACAACCGCAATTCCAGCTACTAGAGAGGCTTGGACAGGAGGATCACTTGAGCCCAGAAGTTTGAGATTGCTGTGAGTAATGATGAGGCCACTGCACTCTAGCTGGGACAATAGAGCAAGACTCTCTAAAAAAAAGAAAAGGCCAGGTGCGCCAGGTGTGGTGGCTCATGTCTATAATCCTAGCACTCTGGGAGGCTGAGGCAGGTGGATCATTTGAGCTCAGGACTTTGAGATCAGCCTGAGCAAAAGCAACAACCCATCTCTACTAAAAATAGAAAAACTAGCTAGGTATTGTGGTGGACACCTGTAGTCCCAGCTCTCCGGAGGCTGAGGCAGGAGGACTGCTCAAACCCAAGAGTTTGAGGTTTCTGTAAGCTATGATGCCACGACACTCTACCCAGGGTGACAGAGTGAAACTCTGTCTAAAAATAATAATAATAGTTAATTAAATTAAATTAAAAAAAGAAAGAAACTGTTATCTGAATTCAACAGATAACTAAATGGAACATTTGCTATGCAGAGAAATCAGCTCCCTTTCTTGGGTAAAGGTCAAAGTTCTCCTTCTGTCTAGAATGTAACATCCCTGAGAACTCTATTCATGTCTAAACTTCAAGGCCCACAGAGTACCCAGCTCATAACAGGTGTTTGATTAGTATTTGTTGAAAAAATGAATGAAAAGAACAATCTTGGAAAAATGCTGCTATGTTTTTCCCACTTTGACTTATGTAAACACTAGGTAAGGCTCTCAGAACAAAGCTGATCCTGCCAACACCGAGATGAGAGGGAAAAAATGTTTAATTATGTCAAATACCCAAATGCTTAAAAAATTAAATGTTGGAAAGGATAAATTTATAAGTATCACCACATACTGGAGTGACATGTAAACATTCACTATTCATTACACTCTACTTCATGTTTGAAAACTTCCCAGTAAGTTCACTTGTAAGAATCTAGCCTAAGAAGTTTTCTTTTTTTTTTTTTTTTTTTGAGACAGAGCCTCAAGCTGTCACCCTGGATAGAGTGCCGTCGCATCACAGCTCACAGCAACCTCCAATTCCTGGGCTCAAGCGAGTCTCTTGCCTCCGCCTCCCAAGTAGTTGGGACTACAGGCGCCCGCCACAATGCCCGGCCATTTTTTGGTTGCAGCCATCATTGTTGTTTGGCGGGCTGGGCTGGATTCGAACCCGCCAGCTCAGATGTACGTGGCTGGTGCCTTAGCCCGTTGAGCCACAGGTGCCGAGCCCAAGAAGTTTTCATGTTTGAAAACTTCCCAGTGAAGTTCACTTGTAAGAATCTAGCCTAAGAAAATAATTAGAAATTTGGGCAGAATTTTACCAACAAGAATGTTAGAAAGGTGGTGCCCGTAGCTCAGTGGGTAGGGCGCCAGCCACATATACTGAGGCTGGCGGGTTGGAACCCAGCCCAGGCTAGCTGAAACAACAATGACAACTGCAACAACAACAAAATAGCCAGGTGTTATGGCGGACACCTACAGTACCAGCTACTTGGGAGGCTGAGGCCAGAGAATCTCTTGAGCCCAAGAGCTTGAGGTTGCTGTGAGCTGTGATGCCACAGCACTTTACCAAGGGTGACATAGTGAGACTCTGTCTCAAAAAAAAAAAAAAAAGAACGTTAGAGGGTTATTTGTTATAGGAACAAAATAGAAACTTCCAAATAATCAACAAGAGAGGATGATTAATTAAATTATGAAATATTTGTACGATGCCGGGTTTGGCAGAGGTGTCCAGCAGGGGGCCTGCACATCCTTGCTGAATGTCCAAAACTGTAAGGTCTAACTATCTTTCTGTAGCTAATGACATTAAGTTGGCCAAGGAGACCATAGCGTGACACGCTTGCTCTCAGGGGAAGACTGGCTGGTCTGCTTCTTGCCACAAAAAAATGCTAAGCCCCAAATCCGAATAATGGCACCAAAAAAAAAAGAAAAAAGAAAAAAGCTAAGCCCTTGGTGCTCGGTTCCTAAGATGAAGACCAACCCAATTCTTGCATAACCATCACACACTGCCCCATAAGACTTGGGTCAGGGGAACCAGCACCACCGAGCTGATGCTATCGCCACCTCCTGTGCTGTGAACCAGCCTCATTCTCAGCAGTGTCTGACTATCTGCTTCTGGAAGACACGGAGTGACAGCAAGCAGACCTGCTGGTTGTCGTCTTCTTTAGAGTCTTGCTCTCCTCCCGTCCTCTAGGAGGCTGGGGTCTCTCTCTAAAAGATCCCACTAAAAATCGTGTCAATACAATTCTTAATGACAGAGAAAAACACATCTGTTTAAAAAAAAAAAAAAAAAAAAAACAGGGCAGGCCACAAAACATTTTACATTCTACATTTTCCAGAAAGGACTTAGGACAGGTAAACATGTAGGATCACACATGGAAAAAGATTGAAAGGTAAGCACACCAAGATGTTAATGGCATTGGCCTGTGGAGATTCATTACACTCTACTTCTTCATGTTTGAAAACTTCCCTAATAATTTTTTCAAAGTCTGTCCTCGTGCTAAAGTAAGAAGGGCACTATGATAGCCAATCCAAGCACACCACCTACAGTGCCTTCACTGTCAGACTGGGTACCAACAGACCGTGAAGAGAAACCAGAAGACTGTCTGGGCAAGGGGACTCAGCCCCAGTCCTTCTGCGGGTCTTGTATACCCAGTAACCCATGCCCCAGTGCCAACTCCCTACTCATCCAAGAGGGAAGGTAAAAGATCTTTTTAGGTCACTTCCTGTTATGCAGATCAGGGCTCTAACCCTGGCACCCGCCCAGTGGCTGCCTAGCAACAGCTGCCACATAAAAGGAATGTATCTCTCAAAAGGAACAAAACAGAAAACCACACAAAGACACTGGGGAAGCCAAAGTGGGTAGGTAGGCACACCTGGTAGTTACAACAAAAGAGTTTTAAAAAAATCCAAAATTGGTTAGTTTTTGCTTCTTTGATCTGATGAGCCTCTTCTTAAAAATCTATTTGAAAGCTCAAAACTCCTTCTAAGGAGAATACTGAATGGCCTAAGGAAAAACCACATAAACTAGACAGAGCTGGAGAAACAAATTTAACACTCAGCTATCCCTTCTTTTTTTTTTTTCCCTTGAGTATTGCCTTTATTATTTTATTTTAGGAAACAGAGTCTCAAGCTGTCGCCCTGGGTAGAGTGCCATGGCATCATAGCTCACAGCAACCTCCAACTCCTGGGCTTAAGCGATTCTCCTGCCTCAGCCTCCCAAGTAGCTGGGACTACAGGCACCCGCCACAACACCCAGCCATTTTTTGGTTGTAGTTGTCATTGTTGTTTGGCAGACCCGGGCTGGATTCAAACCTGCCTGCTCAGGTGTAGGTGGCTGGTGTCCTAGTCGCTTGAGCTACAGGTGTCGAGCCGTCAGCTATCCCTTCTGACAATCATAAGTACACAAACTCTTGCAAAATCACTTTATGCAATCAATACAGGAAGTGAAGGGAACCATCTCTGGCCTGGCCACCCAATCTATGAGCTTTAAAAATATGTGTGCATGTGTATGAGTACAGATGTGTGTATGTGTGTACGTACGTATGTGTATATGTATATAGGCATGCGTGTATGACTGAGTACATGTGTGCATGAGTATGTGTGTGTGTATGTATGTGTGCATGAGTACGTATAAATGTCTGTGTGTGAGCATGTGTATGTGGGCATGAGTACGTGTGCATACGTGTGTATGTTTGCCTGTGTGTATGTGCACGTGTGTACAGATGGGTGTATAAGAATGTGTGCATGTGTATATGCGTGTATTAGTACATGTGCATGAGGCACGTGTGTATGTGAGTGCATGTGTGTGTGAGTATCTGTGTGCATACATGCATGTATTCATCGATTCACTCACTGCTAGATTCAACCCTGGGGGAGCTTAGTTCATTAAGCATGGCTAGAGTGGGGACCCAGAATAAATTGCTTTTTAATAAATTTTACTGGCTGAGAACCGTGGCTCTTGCCTGTAATCCTAGCACTCTAGGAGGCCAATATGGGCAGGTTGCTTGAGCTCAGGAGTTGGAGACCAGCCTGAGCAAGAGTGAGACCCTGTCTCTACTAAAAATAGAAAAACTAGCTGGCAATTGTGGTGGCCGCCTGTAGTCCCAGCTTCTCAGGAAGGTGAGGTATGAGGATCACTTGAGCCCAAAAGCTTGAGGTTGCAATGAGGTAGGGTGATGCCATGGCAACCTACACAGTTTGAGACTCTCAAAAAAATTGTTTTTTTTCACTGAGGTGATTCTATAGATTAGTCAAATGTAGGAACAACTATTCTCATCCAAATTTACTAGATTAACTTTATACCCCTAGCTTAAACAAACCATTTTTACATGTTCCTCTGCTTAGGACACTTGACTACTATAATTGCAAAAGGTACTCATCTGGAACTGAAACATGAAGTCAAGGTTATTTACAAATATAACATATAAAACCCAAAAACTTAAGAAAATTTAATTCCTTCTTTTGACCACTAATGTTTTAATTCTGGCCTCTCATCCAAATGACTAGAGGTTTTTTACAGTTTAACAAAGAATGCAACAGCTTTTTACTAGCTTAAAATCCTATTTTCTTTCTTTTTTTTGTGCCATCATAACAAGATTTGAGGAAGGCACATCTCACACACACACACACACACAAAACCTAACTGTCATGCTTATGAACTACAAATGGATCTAAAAAATCCTTTATCCTAAAAGCAAAGAAAATAGAAATCCCACTATCATTGACCCTAAGATTTCAGGGTCAGAAGTGAAAAGTAATTTTTCACAGAAAGCCTCACATCCCTTTCTGAAAGTTGCAGATATCAGGTAGGTCTGGTTGCTATCACTTCTTGAAATCAAAGTTTATCCCAGATGCTTCTCACCTTACAGAGAGGTCACATTGTGATAAACCCATTCTAAGACAGGGACATATATATTTCCTTGATAAATGGGTATTTTATGAACAACCTATTTTTCTAATCAGCATCACAGGACCACCCTCCTCATCTATACATGCATCTCCCATAATTTTTAAAGGCTCATTTAATATTCGATAACATAAATACACAATAATAAATTGAATCACTTTCTTACTGACAGACATTTCAGCAGTTTCCAATCTTTCGTTCTTTTTTTCTTTTTTTTTTTTGAGACAGAGCCTCAAGCTGTCACCCTGGATAGAGTGCCGTGGCATCACAGCTCACAGCAACCTCCAATTCCTGGGCTCAAGCGAGTCTCCTGCCTCCGCCTCCCAAGTAGCTGGGACTTCAGGCGCCCGCCACAACACCCGGCCATTTTTTGGTTGCAGCCGTCATTGTTTGGCGGGCCCAGGCTGGATTTGAACCCACCAGCTCAGGTGTACGTGACTGGCGCCTTAGCCCATTGAGCCACAGGCGCTGAGCCCTTTTTTTCTTTTTTTTGAGACACAGTCTCAAGCTGTGGCCCTGGGGCGTCACAGCTCACAGCAACCCGAAACTCTCAGGCTTAAGTGATTCTCTCCCCTCAGTCTCCCAAGTAGTTGGGACTACAGGCGCCCACCATAACAACCGGCTATTGTTTTGTTGTTGTTGCAGTTGTCATTGTTGTTTAGAGGGCCTGGGCTGGGTTTGAACCCGCCAGCCTTGGTGTATGTAGCTGGCGTCCTAGCCACTGATCTACAGGCGCTGCCAAGCTTTCATTCTTGTAGCAAGGCGCTAGCAAACATCCTTGTCCACATATTCTCATATACATCAACAGCTCCCTGCACACTGAGTTCAAACTGTGCTAAGGTTCTAGTTTTCTCCAAGATTCAGATCTCTAAATGTAACTAATTCCCAAAGGAAAAGCTCTCTTCTAGTCCTGCTCCAGGCTGCAGGAGTGATGTGTAACCTATTTTTGTGTCAAAATCAAATGACCACAGGGATATAATATAAGGGAAACTAAAATCACTAAAACTCCTTAAAGCCTATCAAAACCCCTTTAAAAATCAGAAGAGATTTTAACAATATGCTTTTCTCTACTAATTGATTTTCATCAAACGCATTGCTTTTATAAATGTTTTAAAGTAGAATTTTAAATTCCTCTTATCAGAATGCTATACACACACATTTTTATGTGATATTAAAGTAAGAAAGAAAATGAGATATTAAAGTAAGAGAAGAAAAGGGAAAGAATAATAGTATTTAGCCAGAAATCTAGTTTTGTGTCCTTGAAATCTAATCCCAAATGAGCCTTTAACATGCACAAGTGAAAGAGTAACAGCACCTAGCCTGCCTCCTCCACACAATGAGGCATCCCTCATGTGACAGGTGGAAAGGCAGGTGTGTAGGAAAATAATCACCAAATAATGTCGTGCCAGTATCTCCTTCTAGAATAACAAACTTGCTTTTCCTATTGAAATCCATTGTTTGGGGATGTTTTCATTGCCTCATTACCCCAAACCAAGAAAAATTATCTTTACTCTCAAAGAAAGTACTAAAATATGCTCAGCAAAGGACAGCAGCAATAACCTCTAATTTAAGAAATCCTCTAATCCGGTGATCTGATGAGCAGGACACAGGGTGCCACGGTCAAGGCTGGCTGCCGCCTCTGCACAGGCCTGTCCAACCTCTTCTAAAACTAGAAAGGCAGAGCAAAGCCAGACAAAGTCTACATCAACACCACATTACTTAATAGCCACATGGCACATTTCCTCAAGAAGAAAAAGATATGCAGAAGACTGAACTGCCTCACTAGAGGTATCTCAGGGACAAAAGCGCTGGGTGTATGTGTTCACCAGAATAATGGCCCCAAAGATGTCCATATCCCAATTCCTGGAACCTGAGAATAGGTTAAATTACACAGCAAGGGGATCGAAGTTGAGGATGGAATTAAATTTGCCAATCGGACAACCTTCAAAGAGGGGGATTATCCTGCATTACCCAGCGGGCACAAGGGTCTTTAAAACAAGTGGAGGATGGAGGCAGGAGAGTCAGAGCGAGGTGATGTGAAGAAGATTCACTGCTGGCCCTGCAGATGGAGGAAGGGGCCCAGAACCAAGCAACACGGGCGGCCTCTAGAAACTGGAAAAGGCAAGAACGTGGATTCTGCTCTGGAGCCTCTAGGAGAAACACAGCCCTACTGATGCAGTGATGGCAGCCCAGTGAGACTCCGTCCAGACTCCCCACCTCCAGGGCTGTCAGATAATAAATGCATGTTCTTTTAAGCCACTAAATTTGTGACAGTTTGTTGCAGCAGCAACAGGAAACTGACAAAGTGGAGCCACTTTTCTCTCTCTACAGTGTGCTGAGGGCATGTCTCAAATCAAAGCAGCATTGTATCAAGATGTCTATCAGCTGCTTTCTGAATTTTTTTAAATCGTGAGGGGGGAACCTATCAACATTTCCCTTTCAAGATATACATCTTTGTCAAACACCTTACTGCTTACTAAAATAAAGCAGACTCACATGGTAGCTCACTTTACTGCAGGCTGCACTGCAACCCCCCTTAGACACAGGGCTGCTGGGACCCGGCGACAGTGCTGCACCATTTACACGCCATGTTTTCACCTATACGTACATACATACCTACAGCAAAGTTTAATTTAGAAAGTGGGCACAGTGGGAGATTAACAACAACTAATAATAAATGAGAAGAACTGTAACTTACACAGTATACACTGTGAATGCAGTCTCTTCTCAAAATATTTTACTGTATTTATTCACTTATTTTCAAGCCACAGTAGACTGTGGATAACTGAAACCACAGAAAGTGAAACTGTTAGTAAAGGGGGATTACTACATTAGCGCCTCTTTTAAAATGTCTTTGCTACACTTACCTTTCAGTATCAAAGAAACTTATTTTTCATCTAAATGGCCCTTTTTAAAAGATTTGTACTGAAATCTCAGCAAGCATAGAAAGTGTCTCTATAATCTCCCCAGCAAGTCAACAGTGAGGGACTTAGTAACTGGTAATCACCACAACCAGAACTAGGCCTCTAAATAACCCCCAAACAGTAGAAAAATGGATTGAGATGTGTGAGTTAAGAGGATTCCAGTTTCAGCTGCAATTCACAAGTTGCCAGGAACAACATCAGTGAGTTTACTTTCAACATCACAAACAGATTCGGAAATTGGGGGGAGCTTGGATTTAATGATTCAATCCACAAACTCTGAGAGCTTACTAAGTGCCAGGCACACAGATTGCCGGCTGCACTGGGTAACAAGAGATGAAGATTCCCACCTTGCCTTCAGTGGGAGAAGACCCACTATACACAGTAAACATAATGAGCAGGTTCCAGAGGATGGCGGGGGGGGGGGGGCATGCAGCTGCTTAGTTAAACGGGAAGACCTGGCTGAGTCTTGCTGACACAGTAAAGGAACTGAGCACCAGCACATCTGGGTGAAAAGTATCCCAAGAGCAGTGAACAGTAGAGAAAGGCCCCGAGGGGAGGAGGAGCACGCCTGGTGTGCCCAGGTGCTGAGGAGTCTTTCGGTGGGATGAGGGAAGGAGCGTGGGTATCTGTGACAGCTAAGGGTAACAAGCCACCAGGGGGCCTCCCTGAGGCAAAAGCAGACTCAAAGAGGAGTTTCCTGTGCACTGGAACACCAGAAAGTGATGGTTCCTTCCAGAGTTAGACCCCAAAGTCTACGGTGGAATCTCTATTTCTTTTGAGATATTATACATCCCTAAAATTATTTTTCAATTATAGTTCTAGGAATCTTTTCAGAATTTCATTTCCTTGATGCTCTGTCACTATGGTCTGGACACAGGAGGAAGTTACAAAAGTCTGTGCCAAGTCAGAGAGCAGGCTGAAGAAAGATCTGGAAAAGTCAGCGTGGACAAAGAAGGCCCAGCTAAAGTGAGCTGTTGAGGAGATCAAACAGGATAACTGGAGGGGCCTTGGGCAGCTCTATCTGATTGGATTTTACTGTCAGGCTGTTATCCTAAGAAAAAAATGATGGTCCACAGGAGACAAAAACCAAGAGGCACCAGAGCAAGAAGAGGCCGGTGTGTCCAGGGCTCCCAGCACGTGCTCCCCAAGAACCAGGGTCCATAGCTGAGCTGAGAGCAAATGATCAAAATCTGATTTTTAGATAACCCTTCAAAGATAGTAATCAATCGACAATCTTATTTAATGGTCATGAATCTGGGCCCCTAAGTCTACTTTGAACCAGGAAAGGTGGGGTCTCGTCTCAGGACCCTTCCTGAGACCCTATCAAAAACCAGCCTCTCGGCTCGGCGCCTGTGGCTCAATGGGCTAAGGCACCAGCCATGTACACCTGAGCTGGCGGGTTCGAATCCAGCCCGGGCCGCCAAACAACAATGACGGCTGCAACCAAAAAATGGCCGGGCGTTGTGGCAGGTGCCTGTGGTCCCAGCTACTTGGGAGGCGGAGGCAAGAGACTCGCTTGAGCCCGGGAATTGGAGGTTGTTGTGAGCTGTGATGCCACAGCACTCTATCCAGGGTGACAGCTTGAGGCTCTGTCTCAAAAAAAACAAAAACCAGCCTCTCCTCTGGATGGAACAAAGCTGCCAGGCCAGGCCTCGGGCTGGAAACTGTGAGGTGCTCTGCAGTTCCCTGAAGAAAAGCCATTCTCCTGCCAGCGTTCTCCCATTTCACACTGCATCTTCTTCCAGAAGCCTTTATATTTAGTCACAAAGGGCCTATGGACGGGGCTGAGAGGTGAGCTCAGTCAGATTTGTCAAAGGCAGGATCACCTATACTAACCTGTACCCTATTACCTGGATTTCTCATAAATCCTGGTTGCCCAACCACAACAGGTTCTGGCTCAAGGGAGCTACCAAAGGCCAGGCAGCAAAGCTCCTGTGGCTACAACACCAGCCCCCACCATCCCTGAGTCAGTACTACCCAACTTCACTGTAGACCCACAACCTCCTCGAGCTCCACCCTAGGATAACAATGGCTCTTTCAACAGAAATCTGTCTAATAAAACAAAAAACTGCACAAACCATGTTAAGACATGGAACTCTGTGCCCTAATTCCAGGAAGACAAAAAGCTTAGATAGTACATAAAAAGTATGGAAAGCACATAAAAATGTAAGTATTACAAATGAAGAGAGGGGTGTAGAACAACAGGAAATTAAGAAGCAGGCAGTACAGAAGCAGCCCATTAAAAACAAGACCTGTGGAGTGGCATCTGAAATCTGAGTTCCACACCAGGTCAACCACTAGTCCACTGTGTCACTTTATATGAACAGCAATTCCTCAATGTTTCCATTTCCTCACCTGTGCCCAAATGGGCACAGTATTTGTTTCTACCACGCAGGATAACTGTAAGGAATAAACAAGAACTTAGGAGGCTAGACACAGTGGCTCATGCCTCTGATGCCAGCGGTTTGGGAGGCAAGAGTGTCACCTGAGGATCAGCCTGGACATCAAAGCAAGACCCTAAGTATATAAAAAATAAGAAAAAATAGCCAGGTATGGTGGCACATGCCTGTAGTCCCAGTTCCTTGGTAGGTTAAGACAAAAGGATTTCTTGAGCCCAGAAGTTCAAGGCTGCAGTAAGATGTGACCATACTACTCTGCTTCAGCCTGGATGACAGAGCAAGACCTCAGCTCTTTAAAAAAAAGAAAAAGGTATGAGAAATGTTCGGTAATGATTAACTACTAAATAATCAGCAATTGATTAACTACTATTATATACAAAGAAACAGGTAGGGAATAAGAGCGCTCCCATTTCATCTGACCTCAGCAGTCAGGTGAATACTCAAAAGTGTATCTCACCAGGAGCACACTGAAAACTGAAAGCTGTCAGGCTCCCACAGCACCTGCCCCACACTCATGAAGTTTTTCAACTTGCTGACTGTCCTATACCATGAACTTCTCAAAAGCAAGGCCTGTCTTTTAAAATTCTTCATGTCCTGAGCATCAGGCAAAGACCTAAACACCCAAAAGATAATCTTAAAGCAGCTGAATATGCCAGGCCCAGTGGCTCGCACCTTAATCCTAGCAACTCAGGAGGCTGAGGTAGGAAGATCGCTTATGGCCAGGAGTTCTAGACCAATCTAGGCAAAACAGCAAGAACTCATCTCTACCAAAAAAAAAAAAGTTATATATGTGTGTGTGTGTGTGTATGTATGTGTATCTGTATATATATATATATATATCTTGAGGTATGGTGGCAGGTACCTGTAGACTCAGCCACAAGGGAAGCCAAGGTAGGAGGATCACTTGAGCCCAGGAGTTCGAGGCTCCAGTGAGCTGTGGGAGGGGCCCCTGCCCCCTAGCCTAGGTGACATTGTGAGACCCAATCTCTAAAATAGAAATATAAAAACTTTTTGGGGGGAGGATGGAGTCTCACTCTAGTACCCTGGGTAGAGTGCTGTGGCATCATAGCTCATAGCAACCTCAAACTCTTGGGCTCCAGTGATCCTCTTGCCTCAGCTGGGAGTACAAGTGCCCACCACAACGCCTGACTAGTTTTAGAAATGGGGTCTTGTTCTTGCTCAGGCTGGTCTCGAACTCCTGAGCTCACCCGCCACAGCCTCCTAGAGTGCTGGGATTATAGCTATGAGCCACTGAGCCCAGCAATAAAAACATCTGAATAGAGGTGCACATGGATGGACGGCTAAATAGTAAATAATTTAAACAGCAAGAAAGAGAAAAGAATGAAATGCTTTTTCAAGTTTGAATAACTGGGGTGATAAGTAAGTGGTGATAAAAGTTTTAAAACTAGGGTGATATGGAGGAAACAATACAATGAAGATGGGCCACAGGGTGCCTTAGACTTGCTGAATTCTAGATGATAATGGAATATCCAAGGGAAAATGTCCAGTGAGCAGTTGAAAATGCCTGAACACAGCTAAAAACTGAACCATTCTCTTACTTTCAATCATAAGGGCTGTTGGAAATTATATTTCAGGGAATTAGAGAACACAAGAGGAAGTAACTTAAGCTAAACATGCTGTAAAAACACATGTCGTCTGCAGCTGCTGTGTACAGAAGTCCAAACAGACAAAATGAAACATGAGCCCAGCCCTGCTGAGGCGGACAACTCACAGTATTCCAGTACTTTAAATTCAAGACTGGTTCAGGGGAAGGGAGGGGAGAAGCCGGGAGGAGGGAGGGTACTTGAGGGTATAATGTGCCTAATGCAATGGTACATTTCAAAACTTTAAGAAAAGAGTATAATTGTCTTACCACAACAAATAAGTGAGAAAAAAAATAAAGATTAGGCAGAGTGGAAAAAAGAAAAGAAGATGGATCATAAAGGATACTAGAACATGTAGCTGTCAATGATTCACCTAGATGCTGAAGAAAAACTTCCAAGATGCCAATTAAAAGGCATACACTGGAGTTAAAAAAAAAAGGGAACGGTTCAGAGTAAGTTTCAAAATGTATACAAAAGACTATAAACAATCTTAAATGTTCCCCAATTAAATCTCCATTCCGTGTTGCCTTCCAGCTGCTTTTTGTGCAGTATGTTCGCTCTCCCTCTCCCCTCTCCCCATTTACAGTGCAGTCACTTGCACGGTTATGCCCCATTTGCCTTCAAAGTACAGACCTCTTCCTCTGTGTAGTGTCCCAAGATGACATCACTGGACCCCTTGGTGAGTGTGTGGCATGCCCCATTCCTGGGTTCCACTCCCACTCAGTTGTTGATAATCTCTTGAGTTCCAGATCCAAATCCCATTGTCTAAGTGGACCTCTCAAAGTGACATTCTGTAACTATCACAAACTCCACACGGCACATCCAGAACTGAAGTCTGGGCAAACCTAGACACCCTCAGGCTCAAGCTCTCCCAGTCATCATCCAAGGCAGCAGTCAGGCACTCACCTAGACCCTCTCCTGGATCTCCTGTCAGTGCTAGGCCCCCAGTGCTGGCAACCACATCTGTCAACTTCATATTCCTCACTGCCCTTGTACTTTCTCTCCTTTCTCCTACTCCCATGGCCTTCGTTCAGACTCTCATTACCTCTTCTACCTAGAAGGCTGTAACAGTTCTTTAAGGGGCTGTCCACAGAGGAATATTTCTGAAATGCGAAATAATTATAAAATATCTGCAGTTTAAATCCTCCCCTAGTTCCGTATGGCCCAGACAGATACTTGGTAATAAAACACACTGAGAGCCCACTGGCTCTGTGTCCCCTGCCTCCTGCTCACACCCTGGGAGATCTCTAGACATTCAGAACCCCTTGCAGCTCCCCACAGGTGCCACGTTATTTTACACCTCCTGGCCTCTGCTCATTCTCTTTGCCTGCAATATATTTCTTTGCCATTTTCTCCTAGTGGACACTAACTCATCTTTCACAATCCAGCTCAAGTGTCAGCTCCTCTATGAACTCCCCCACACAACCCAGTTCCATCTCCACACCAGGTGGAACTGCCTCTGCTCTCCTTGGCTCATCTAAGTTTTTCTTTTTTGAAACAGAGTCTCACTTTGTCATCCTTGGTAGAGTGCCATGGCATCATACCTCACAGCAACCTCAAATTCTAGGGCTCAAGTGACCCTCTGGCCTCAGCCTCCCAAGTAGCTGGGACTACAGGCGCCTACCACAACACCCAGCTATTTTTAGAAACCGGGTCTTGCTCTTGCTCACGCTAGTCTTGAACTCCTGAGCACAGACAATCCACAGGCATGGATTACAGGCATGAGCCACCACACCCAGACTACACCTAAGTTTTCATGCATATACGTGCCACCTCCACTTTGCTACACTTCTTCTTGGGTCAGTGCCATATCTGTGTCCTCCTTCTGGATGAAGCATCCGAAACAATAAGGACTGTGCAGTATAAAGTAGTCACTAATGCTTGTTGATTGAATAAGCAGTTACAAATTGCTAACAGAAACCAGACCTGTGATAGTACCGTAAAACAGGAAAGGTTGGCTCAGTGCCTGTGGCTCAACGGGCTAAGG
>CAUYRH010050565.1:0-36249 GCA_963574655.1 Perodicticus potto | reverse complement strand
AAAAGTGTTCCCTTTTCTCCACATCCATGCCAACATCTCTGGTTTTGGGATTTTGTTATGTGGGCTAATCTTACTGGAGTTAGGTGATATCTCAAAGTAGTTTTGATTTGCATTTCTCTGATGATTAAGGATGGTGAGCATTTTTCATGTGTCTGTAGGCCATGCACCTGTTTTTTTTTTTGAGACAGAGCCTCAAGTTATCACCCTGGAGAGAGTGCTGTAGCATCACAGCTCACAGCAACCCCCAATTCCTGGGCTCAAGTGAGTCTCCTGCCTCTGCCTCCCAAGTAGCTGGGACCACAGGCGCCCGCCACAACACCCAGCCAGTTTTTGGTTGCAGCCATCATTGTTGTTTGGCGGGCCCAGGCTGGATTCGAACCCGCCAGCTCAGGTGTACATGACTGGCGCCTTAGCCCGTTGAGCCACAGGCGCCAAGCCAGCACCTGTTTTCTTTAGAGAAGTTTCTCTTCAAGTCCTTTTCCCACCCTGAGATGGGATCACTTGCTTTTTGCTTGCCAATACTTTTGAGTTCTCTGTGGATTCTGGTTATTAAACCTTTGTCAGAGGCATAACCTGAAAATATTTTCTCCCATTCTGAGGGCTGTCTGCCTGCTAAACTTACTATGTTCTTGGCTGTACAGAAGCTTTTTAGTTTGATCAGGTCCCAGCAGTGTATTTTTGATACTGCTTCAATTGCCTGGGGGGTCCTCCTCATAAAATATTTACCCAGGCAAATATTTTGAACTCCTTCAAGAGTTTTCCCTGTCCTTTCTACTAGTATTTTTATATTTTCATGTCTTAAGTTTAAATCTTTAATCCAGTGAGAGTCTATCTTAGTTAATGGTGAAAGGTGTGGGTCCAGTTTCAGTCTTCTACAGGTCGCCAGTCAGTTCACCCAGCACCATTTGTTAAATAGGGAGTATTTTCCCCACTGAATGTTTTTAATTGGCTTGTCAAAGATCAAATAATGGTAAGTAGCTGGATTTATCTCTTGGATCTCTATTCTGTTCCATACATCTGTCTCTCTGTTTTTGTGCCAGCACCATGCTGTTTTGATCACTATTGATTTATAGTACTGTCTCAGATCTAAGTGCCCATTGACCTACGAATGGATTAATAAATTGTGATACATGTATACCATGGAATCTTATTCAGCCTTAAAGAAAGATGGAGACTTTACCTTTTTCATGTTTACATGGATGGAGCTGGAACATATTCTTCTTTGCAAAGTATCTCAAGAATGGACGAAAAAGTATCCAATGTACTCAGCCCTACTATGAAACTAATTTATAGGTTTCATATGAAGTCTATAACCCAATTATAGCACAAGTATATGGGGAAAAGGGCAAGGGAGGGGAGGAGAGGGGGGAGAGTGGGTGGAGGAAGGGTAATTGGTAGGGCCAACCTACCATGCATCTTAGAAGGGTACAAGTGAAACTTACTAAATGCAGAATACAAATGTCTTCTTACAATAACTAAGAAAATGCCATGAAGGCTATGTTAAACAGTTTGATGAAAATATTTCAGGTTGCATATGAAACCAGCACATTGTACCCCTTGATTGCACTAATGTACACAGCTACGATTTAATAATAAAAAACAATTACATAAAAAAAGAAAGTACTGGGTCATATACATGTTTGTAATATTATAAAACACATAGCAAGTATTATTATTTTTTTCATTTAATCATTGTTTTAAACAATGAATGAGTAAATCTATTCATAATATACTATGTCAGAAACACATAAACAAATTTCCTTAAATTCTTAATATACAACAGCTAATGTTTGTGAAGGATTTGTTACATGCCAGGTGCCATGCCTTATGCTACTTAGGTAAATTATTTCACACATTTTCAGAAGACACAATAGAATAGGTCCCATTACGGTCCCTATTTTTCAGATGAGGAAACTGAAGCACAAGGACATGTAATAACTTATCCATGTGGTAAGTAGAAAATTAGGGATTTAAATTCAGCTCTGTATGACTGGAAACACAGCTGTTAGCCCCAATAATATCCTTTTAAGTATCTGAAAATTAGCTACTAATATTCAAAGCTCCCTGATAAAACTGGAAAATAGCATGTCATTCTAAAATACCAGTTCTTCAATATGATGAATACACATAGTATGTTCTATATAGTCTTCCTGCCTGAACTAAGGGAGAAAAAATGGAATAGAAAACACTCTCTTTAAGTTGAGATCAATTGCCTATGAATCTCCAGAAAGGAATATTTGTAATACCTAGCTAATATTGATGGATACACACTAGGACCCTAACATGAGGTCAATGTGCTTTCAATGCTTTATCTTGTTTAATCCCCATTCACGAGAAAGCCTATTTTCTGAACAAAGCCTCCAGATCCATACTGAGACCACTGTGATCTACATGTATATCATTTTTTATTTAAGAAAAATATAGCACAAGTTAAATAACTTATTCATTTTAGGTTCTAAATATATAAATTTTGGGGGGAATTCAGGAGGGGAGAAAATGTAGTTGCGGAGCACAAGGAAAGCATGAATCTTCTTGGGCCTAAAATACCTTTTGGCAGTTCATGACAATTTCTGGCCTGTGTTATTACCCCATCATACCACAATGTTGAATGAGAACTCTTCAACTCATTGGTATGGACCACCTTAAAATCCTAGGACAATTTCCCCCTCGTCCATTTTCAAAAGGTTGGTATTGTTGTTTCTCCAGTTTGCTATCTCAAGCAGCAGCTGGTGCCTCAGATCTATGTGGGCCCCAGAGTCATAAAAAGTGGGTACTTAGCAACTAGATCAGATAAGCACAGGATATTCCATTCTTAATGGCATGACTTAAAGTCTAATAGGGTGTTCCATGTCATTTATTACCGTTCAAGACTGTACACTGATCTAAAAGCAGTTTAGAATGGGGAATAGACAGGAAATCATTTCTAATCATAGTCAAATTGACAAATATTATGGTTGGAAATTTACCCCAATATACTCGTGTTCTCTTTTTCTTTCCTTTCTATTGTTGGGAATGACTTTAGCTGCATAATAATAAATCTTAAAAGGTTGACTTGGTATTTTCCTCCTCACGTTGAAGGAAATGAGAAATGAGGTGTTGCTAAGGAAATACTAATAGCCACCAACTGGTTTTCTGACATTTCAACAAGCTTATAAGTCCATCAATAGTACATTATGAATTAAAGCCAGTTCAGATGATTTCACAGCCACACCAGTTATTGGCTATTATTGACAAGCTACAAAGAGAAAAGACCAATAATAATATTGTACAATATACAAAGTCAGACAATTAAGTTCATGAACTCATCCTAGAAAAAGTGCTACTTACCTCATTGCTTAATATCACTCCGGTGACCTTCAAAGTACTCCCCTTGCCCATCTGGTGACTGCAGTGATATTTAGCATGTATATAGTACTTTTCTAGAATGAGTTTGTGAACTTAATTCTCTGACCTCATACCTCCCAGTCTCCCACCAAGAGGATCAGAATTGTCATTAACTTAAATGCTACTGATGTACACCCATGAGAAGAGAAACACTGAAAAATGTCGATCTTCATCACCACTGACCTAATTAAAAAGTTACATCTCATAGTCAACAGGCAGATTGGGCAACTTCTTATGTAATGTAAGTGACACCGTCAATTTTTTTTTCATAAATGTCTTTTCTGTGGGTTTGATCACAATGTGTAGTTTCCACATTTCTTATTTCTTTGGGTTAAGATATAGAGGTATTTGTTAAAGTGGGAATATCAAACAGGAGTAATGCCAGAGGACGTATAGCCATAAATACATGGGAAGAGCAGGTTATCAAGAGAAAGAGATCCAAGCTTGGTATGAAAATAAACATAAGCTTGCCATAGGGAAGGAGGCTTGGAGGGGGAACCAGAGATTAGCCTGAGGTCAATAGGCAAGTGAGTCAAGGTAAGGAGCTGGGTCAGGTAGGAGATGAAGACGGAAAGGGGAATCATAAAAAGAGGTAGACAGAATGTAAGAGTATCAGAAGAGACATTAGACAAGCTGGCCACTTCAAAATTTTGCCACAAGTTGAGTTTGAACATATACACATATTGTTCAGAAGCTGACAATAGTTATCAAGAAGTTAAACCTGTTTATGCCTTCCATATAATAATTCTATTTTGAAGATTTGATTCTAATAAAATAACTCTAAATACAGAAGATCACATCATTGTGTTTATAATACCCCTAAATTGGCAACTACCATAATATCCAAACATAGGTCCATCTTTGAGTAAACTATGTTTATCTTCTAATGAAATCCTACAAATACATATACCACAGTTTGTTAGTCCATTCATTCATGAATTCATAGACACTTTGGCTGTTCCTACATCTTTGTAACTATGAATTAAGCTGCTATCAACATTTGAGTGCAAATGTAGGGGTATATGGCACACTTCCTGGGCGAAGGACTCAGCTTCAACTCCTATTCACCTTACAAGTACAAAGTAACTTAATTGTGTGTATCTTCATATTAATCTGAAAAAAATCCTACAAATACTATTAAAATGGTATTTTGAAGAATATATAACACAAATGTTTATGATATAAGGTTGCATTAATGAAATAAAATATAAAATTGAATACATAGAGTGGTTTTCATTGCAAAAATGCAGTAGCAAAAAAAATTGCAGCAGCATATTAACTAGAGGCAAATCAGACTGTTCTGAGTAAACAATGTTAATACATTGTGGTGATGATGGGGGGTTATAGCTGATTAACCCCTTTCCCACTCCATCAATTGTTTCTTTTGACTATACTTCCACGTGCTCTTTAATAAGCCAGTATTATTTTTGTAACGAACATTAAATTTTAAGTGTCGACACCATTATGATTCTGAGGCTAAATCTCAGGGCTAACTGGATATGTATTATCCTCCTCATAAAGTCCTGGGTTTAATCAAAGACGGCAAACCTAGAGGGCAGAGGGATCTCTTGGGTCAAGAATATAAGATTAACTCTTCGCCCCTAGCTGAGTCTTTAAACAAGAATTAGAAATTTACTACCACTATATGGAAAAAACAAACTCATTAGGACCATTGTATCAGATCAATTTGTTGTGTTACGTGAGATGAAATCAAAAAAGTAGTTGAGTTCTGGTAGCAATGGCAACACCTTCAGAATAATTATGCAAAGTTTGCCACAAAGTTAGCCAGGAACACAGGGCCTGTGTTCGGGGTATTGTAGGGACACCTGCGTTGTCCGTCATCCTGAGAGTCCAATACTGGCTGATCCTGATAGTAAGCAGATGAGCAGTTATTGCTGCCATAATTGGATTTTGTTAGGATAAGAGGCAGAAATAGAGATGAATGTATTTTCTTCTCTTAGAGATTTGACATTTTAAAAGATATCCCTGCCAGTGGAGAATTTGGTGAAGGCTGTTCTTTTGCAGTGAAAAGCTTAAAAGAAAAACATGTTGTCTGATGATTCATGTGAGGGCACCATCCTATTTAAATGAGGACAAGGCATTATTTTAATGCTGATGGGAGCCTAGCAATATATTTGGTACTTCAGAGGAAAAGCATTTACATTTGTAAATTAAATTGCTCTTTTCATTGCTCATGGATGGATTGGGCCATCGTTGAAATAAGAGGCAGAATGGAGAATGTGGTGAACTTTGGAATTAAAATACACTAGGATTGAATCCCTTATCCAGTGCTTTGAGGATCATACTCCACCTCTTAGAGTCTCAATCTTAAATAATAATACTAATATCAAAAAATAATGATGACTAGGTACTTTAATTCTTACATTGACTCCTTGAAGAAAGCACATTAGAAATAAATAAAAACATGTATATAAAACACAGCTGGTACATTTCATAGCACACACAGAGGAGCATAATAAATTTGATCCCTTAAAAATAAAATTCATAATTCTGGACCATAACCTACTAAACTATGAAAAGCTAGTAGTAAGGTACAGTCCATAGCTTTTTGCTGTTTCCTGTATATTTGGACAAATTTGGATAATTTTGGCTCATTAACAGCAGATCACGAGACCAGGGTTTGAATGCATGTTTAGTTGGGGACTGTAGAAGTGATAACAGGAAAGGAGAAAGGTCAATTAAGGGCGAACGGGGTCACTGCTTTGGTTATTTAGGGCTCAATCTGACTGCGGCCCTTTTATAAGACTATGTAGAAAATTCCTCAAAATTTCTTTCAAGATACAACAGAGCTAGAAGTTTTGTCACTGCCTGAGGACCATACTTGGAGGATTAATTTCTTCCTGCCACTGGTCTGCCCAGTGCTCACTTTGGCCAAGCAAGAGCCCATACCCAGAAAGAAACCAGGCCAGTGACCTCTAGGGGAAGTAAAGGGGACATTGGCAGCTTCTGCTATTCTTACGTAACCTAAAATGTCAAGTTTACTTAAAAAAGGGGGGGGGTCCTCCAAAGTTTAATAACTCCAAATTTCAATAAGTTCCTTTATTTGAGAGGGTCATATTTCTGAAAGTTTGTGCGTTACATGGAGTCAGCAGAAGTCAAACCACATCTTTGCATGTACATGAGAGAGGGAGGCACAGAGGGGCCATTTAACAAATCATTCTAGCTGTTCCAAACAAACAGTTAAGCAAATAAAACCTGTGGTTGCTTGTACCCCAGCTGTGCATTCCTGCTGAGGACACAGCTGTGAAGCGTTAGGCAAGGGCTTCCTCAAGAAGAAAACATGAACAGAGAGATGGTAGAAGGGATAGAGAAAGGAACTTATAATGCAGGACCCAAAGGCAAATGGAACTCAGGAAACTCAAAGAACTCATAAGAGCAAGCTCTCTTGCCGTAGCATAACCATCAAGTTACAAGCTCACTCTCCAACTAATGCGATGGCCTAGAGGCAGTTAAGTATTTGGAACCAGGCAGGTGAATGTGCTGAAAACGATGACTCCTGAAGATCCTCTTCTGTTGCAAGGTATTTTGCAAAGACTTTTTTCCAGCAAGAGCTTCAAAGGTGCTACCACTACCGCTGGCCTTCCAGTAAGCCGGATGCCAAGAGCAGGTCCAGCATGGGGGACTGAGGCGTAGTGAAGAGGACAGTTTAGGGGGAGATGTGGGCCTTGGAGAGTGAAGACGGTGATGGGAGGAACTCCAGAGTCCAATTTATTCAGTGGCTTTACAAGAATGAAGAAGCCTTTATCTCTGATTTTAAGAAGTTCATCTTTTAATAGGAGAGGAAGATGTGGCAGTCAATTCTGATCCTTTCTGATAAATGCCACAACACAGTTTTCAAAAGGATGCTCTGGGATGACGGAGGAAGCACAGTTCATCAGGACCAAGGGAGGCGAGGGAAGCCCCCCTGTTGTTGCTAATACCTTTTTGGAATTTGGAGGGAGATTCAGCATAAATACTTAGTCTGGGGAAGTGGAGTGGATGGATCGGTGTGGAATCAGAGAGGGTATCAAATGTAACCTGCTCTATCAAATATTCCATCTCCATAGGGAAGGGAAGAGCAAAGGCAAAGGAAGGGGACACCAGCCCACCGGTAAGCAAAGCTCAATGAGCCACCCTGGGGTATCATGTCCCATGGTTGCAAAAAATACCACTTTTTAATAATAAATTTTTCATTCCAGCATCTTACAGTATGTCTCAAAACTTTTTTGAATGTTTTTCAGGGAAAGGAGTTGGCTTCATTTATTGATTTTTTTCATATTTAATGTGTTTGCACAAGTTTCAAAGCTTTAGAGATACTGGCACAGCACCCCTGTATGAGCAGAGATGTGAACTCAAGATGGGAAGGAATGTTTGAGAGAAACAGACTTGCTATCATGAGTGAGCCTGGTGTGTGTGTGTGTGCGCGTGCCCACGGAGCATCTAGGGAGGCTTCCTATCGCTCTCTCTTTCACCGAAAAACTTCTCTTCAAAGGACATGCTGAGGACAATTGCCTTTGGTTAGCCAAGCCCACTTCCCCTTATCAGGGAGACATAAGGGAAGTCTTTGGTGTACACAGGAGGGACACATTGTACCCATGTTTATAAATTGCATCATTTCATTGATGCTGGGGGTGTGTTCCAGTCATCTGGCTGTAGTGCCAGACTTGATTTCTGAGACAATGGGATACATCAAGTTTTATGGGACCAGAGAACCACCTGGCCACAGCATGGGCACAAACTGGTGCTATCTCCCACAGCATGGTACAGACACAACTGTCTCCACATCCCTGAGATTCTGGGTGGATGTAAAACACCCTCCTGCTTGTTTCTCTTTAGCATCTGGAGTCAGAGCAGCCTGAAGAACTATGGTTGTTCATTACGAAAAGCTGAGATGAGGCTGGAACAGAGAGAGGCTGACAGCATTTACTTAAGAATAAGAATAAAACTAAGCTGGCACGGTAGCTCACAACTATAATGCTAGCAGTCTGGGAGGCTGAAGTGGTCAGATCTCTTGAGCTCAAGAGTTCGAGACCAGCCTGAGCAAGAGCGAGTCCTCCATTTCTACTAAAAATAGAAAAAATGAGCAGGGTGTTGTGACAGGTGCCTATATTCCTTGAGGCAGAAGGATCTCTCGAGTCCAGAGTTTGAGGTTGCTGTGAGCTGAACTGACACTGCAACACTCTACCTTAGGGCAACAGAGAGTCTTCTATCTAAAAAAAAAAAAAAAGGAATAAGAATGAAACTAATTTGATAACTCCATCTTGTTGGTAATTTTTCCCAAGTCAATTTAGGCCTGGCTGTACTATGAGATGCTGTGTTCTGGGATGCCTTAGAAACGGATTTGGGTAAAACAATGGTTATAAACATTTGGTTGCTTATCATTTGTTTTAATATATTAAATATGATTTAATATATTTAACAAATATATTATATATAATATATTGATTTAAAAAATCAGTAAGAAGTGAAGCCAATTCCTTCTTTTCCTGGAAAATGTTAAAAAAAAATACTGAAACTATTAGTGGCTAGGGTAAAGGAATTCTATTTTTAAAACAATAGAATATATATATAAAGAGGGAGGAACAAAGCATAAACAAAAATCCAAACCCAGCCTGAACTCTCTTGGAGACCCCAAGTGGTTGAGAAAGAGGCCAAAATTAAGCTTATTAGTGAATCAATCATTGTAAGCTGTGTTTCTCTAAGTTAATATGTGTATGAGCCATCTTGGCGTCTTTTTAAGTGCAGGTGGTGGTTTGGCAGGTGTAGGGCACAAGAATCTCTCTCTTTTTTTTTTTTTATTAAATCATAAACACATAGCTCATGTATACATTAATGCATTTGTGGGGTACAATGTGCTTATTTCATATAGAATTAGGAATTTTTACAACACAGTGATTAATATATACCTCATCTCGTTTACTTATTGTGTTAAGACATTTATACTCTATACTAATAGATCCAACATGGACCCTTGTATTATGCACCATTGGCGTGATCTCCGTTTCTAACATGGTCAATTTCTAACATTTCTGACAGGCTGATGCTCTTGGTCGAATGATCATGTAGTGAATACCAAGGTGAAATGTGAGAACTGGTTTATGCCCCCACACTCTAGACCTCCAGGTGCTATGTCACCCTGAGAATGCGGCTTTGTTCATACTCATTTGTAAACGATAAAGAACTTTAACATCATTGTGCTATTAGGAATCTCTGCCAAAAAAAAAAAAAAATCAATTGCAAAAAGTACATCTATAAGAATTGGGGCTCAGCCAAGTTCTACATTTATTACCTGAGTGACCCTGAGTGAGTCATTCAACCTTCTTGACACTCAGTTTCCGCAGTTGTGAAATGTGTAGAACAATCTAATTCTATCTGCGGGTAGTTTCTAAGATCTAATGATAATGGTTAACATTAATTGAGTGCTTAGCACTTGTCAGAAAGTGTGATAAGCCCGTGAAATGTTTTACTCACTTAATCTTCACAACAATCTAATGAAGTAAATACCACCATCGTCAGAGCTTCCCCAGGAGTGTGCAGGTCTCCTGGAAAATATTCCCAATTTGGTTTAAAAGTATACTACAAAGTATGTACAGACTGTGAAGAAGAATGTAGCATTGAAGATTTAGAATAAGGAGAATGGAAACTTTTTTGTCTATTGCCCATCAGAGTATGCAAAGGTTCTTTGCATTTTCCAGTCCATTATCCGTATTCCCACAGGTCCAGGAATTATCTCAACATGTCCATTATTGTCAAATGTGCCACTTCTGGCAACTTAATATCAACCACCACAAGGAGAAAAAGAACACTGCCCTGTGTATTCTTTGTGGCATAAAAATTTAACAGTTTAGAACAATACCCATGTATTAGCTCACTGTCCTCTAGGCCAAAAGTGTAAAAGTCTAGGCAAGACACAGCTGGATTCTCTGCCTAGCTCTCAAAGGCTGCGACAGGGTGTTGGCCATGTTACATTCCCTTCTGGAGGCTATGGAAATTAATCTGCTTCCAGGATCATTTAAGTTGTGATAAGGGTCACCCCAAAACAATATTCCCTGTGGCTGCTGTACTGGTCTTCATTTTAATGCTGGCTGATCTGAGCCTCTAGAGGACAGCTGTTTGTTGCTACATAGCTCCTTTCTAAAAGTTGTCTCATACTTCAAATATCTTTTGCTGGGAAGAGCCCACACTTTCAAGGATTCATCTGGTTATGTGTGGCCCATAGAGGATAATCTCCCTTTTTCAAACTCAAATGTGCCATGCAATATAACCTAATCACTGGAGAAAAACTGATTATATTCACAGTCTAAGAGCTTATCAAGGGGCAGGAATATTGGGGGCTAGCTCAGAATCCTGCCTACACCATCATAGTTCTTTGGAACCATTTGTATCAAAACAATATAGTTCTTCATACCACTATACTTCCCTCATACCATTATTTAATGCTGGCTAGATCACTATTTAGGAACATGAGTCCTCCATGTGCTATCCAGGAGTAGTATTTTACGGTGGCTCTTTTAAAGTTTATCATTGTTTTTTGTTGATGACCATAGAATTTTGTAAAATAACCACAGAAGATACAGCTTTCAACCATTTTTCTGTTGAACTCTTAGAGTTGTAATTAATGCATTCCTAAAATATGAACTCTTTCGACAATTGACTGCTTTTCTACCATCTGCATATCCTGCCGAAGGGAAGAAATGGATCCATGTGGAGAGTAACAAGAGCAGTCCCATGTGTACAAGACATGCTCTGCCCTCTTCTGGAAGGACCTAAGACCATTAGAAGGGCATCACACCACCACATTAGCTGGAGGAAAGAAAGGACATTCATTGGAAGGACCCACTGACATTGCAGAGAAATGGCCTAAAAGTTAAGATAGTCATGACCATCCCCAGAGGACTGTCCAACCCACGGTGTAAAGGTTATAGAGCAGATGGGGTGACTTCCCTGAGTGTCAATGAGGACACAGAGAGTAAAACATGCTTGCTACCCTTGGGTGCTATGGAACAAAGGTGACATCATGATTAGAACCAAAATAGGCAAAGGCCAACTAATAAACCCCTACACAGAGCATGAAACCAAGGGTTGGCAATGAACCCTCCATAGCTTAGAGCCTTCAGCTTGTCCTTTGCTGGAGGGGAGCAAGAGTTGCCCCAAATCACCATGTTAGCATCATTCTGGTGACCAATCTCATGTGACCCTGTGAAGGAAATAGTCCTTGAGAATGGGCACTTGCCTTGGACTTTTGGGTCTCCCACCACAACTAACTAACTAGTTTTTTGTTTTTTGGTATTGTATTTTTTGTTTTTTGTTTTTTAGGTATTTTGTTTTTGTTTTTGTATAGCACAACCCCCTTCCTTAACCTACTAAAACCAGGTCCAGGTAGTTCAACTCTTCAATAATAAGCAAAGGTTGACTTGGAATATATCACCTTTTCCCTCCCTGTTTGTCTCTCTCCCTTTCATAGTCCTTAGAAAAATAAGTAAACAGAGAGCTGAGGAGCCCTGACCTGGTTTTCTAGGCTCATGGAGTCCCAAAGTTTCTTGGGACTTTGTGGTTTCGTGGTTGGTGGAGCCAATGACTTATCCTTGCATGGCAGGCCTGGTTGCTGACATAGTAAGTACCAAAAACATCATAGAATATCCACTCTAAACCTAGAAGGTCATTGATTGCAATCCGAGGATGCCCCTGGTTACCCCAAGAAAACATAGTTTGTACATGTGAGGAAGAAGACATTTTAAAATGTATTTTCATATTTTTTGCTCTTTAGTATTAACATCAGTGTTGCCCTCTCCCTTTCCACTCCCCTAGTCTTCCTAAAGCATCCATTTCCCTTGGAAGATTAAGATTTTGGAGCAAGGATAGGAAGAGACAGAGGAGCCATTCAGCTCTTGCATACAAAGTAGAATTTTTGCGTCTCCAACCACAAAATTGTTTCTTAGTAGCCAGGCTTCACAGAAAGAAAAAATAAATTTTAAAATTCCTTTAGGTATCATTAACCTATGATGAGCTAAACTCAACTGTTTAAATTCTTCCACAGGGTAGAGACAAGATTGAGCTCACCATTAAGACTGTACCCTGAAGTCTCATACTCCCTGGAGATGGGGTTTGGTGATTTATTTAGTTCATGGGTTGGCAAATTATCAGATTGTGTTTGCTTCAGCTCAGAAGCACAGTCTTGGCTGGGCTCCCTCTGTGTCCGTGATCTGTTGCCAAGTAGACTGGCAGTGGCTGACCTAGGGTAGCCTTAGACACAGCCAGGCCTGCTTCTTTCCTCTTTCCAACATCTCCCTGCCTCTACCTACCTCTCCTGGGTTTATTATAGGGCAATGGCAGTGTTCCAGGAGAGAGGACTGAGGCACACACAGCCTTGAAGGTCTAATACTCCAATGGGAATGACATCCCAAATTATAAGACAAACCAGATTTAAAGGGTAGAAAGAGAGATTCCACTTCTTGATGGGAAGAACTGCAGAAGAGCATAAAAGGGAATAATGTTGCCATTTTTATAAATAGTTATCTATAAGGATCATGTTCCCCAACTACCTCATACCTCTTCCTTTTGCCATTAGAGAATCTTGTTAAATAGAATGAAAGGACGATGGAAACCAGAGGCCCTTATCCTGATTCAGGTTTGGATGTCTAAGAGGGACCCCAGATCAGCATGGCCTGCTGAGTCAGAGGGAGGTCTGAGTCCAACTCCCTGATTTCTTTGGTGACAATAGTGGAGGGTATTCACAAGTGTCAGCCTGCCCTGTGGGAAAATCCAAAAGACAGTTGACCGTGCTAGTTGGTGACTTCCCACACAGATCACTGTGCTGGGGTCAAAATGAGTCTGTGACAAAGATCGCAGGATGAGCATCTAGGCCAGGGATCAACTTAGCTTCACCCCCAGATTTTTTGGGTAACATCATCACCAGCAGGAGTCCGGGAGGGCTGAGTCAGGAGAGACCAGGACACCTGACCACAGAGGAAGAACCAAAAGTGCTGTGGCTGAAGACTTCAGCAGCCCGTTCCAGCAGGCTAAGCAGTGACTAGCAGTAGACTTTGAAATATTCCATTGCTACAGAGGCCAACAGGTACCCAAGGAAAAAGGACACAGGAGACTCCTTATTCATACCATTCATCTTTAAGGAAGTAGAAAGTAAGACTGAACATTTATCTAAAAGGCACCGTGGAAACACAAGAAACTGAGATTCTGTTCAATTTTACTGTTCGCCCTTGCCAAACTAAGAGGCAGCTTGAATGTTCTCATTACAAAGAAATGAATGTTGAAGGTGACGGGCTCATTTTCCTGATTTGATCACTGTACAGTTTATACCTGTATTAAAACATCATGTTGTCCACGGTTAATATCTACCACTATTAAGGGTGTCAACCATGTAAAAGAAAAAGTCAAAGGTGCATCTCAGCATGTTTCTTTAAAAATAAAACAACAACAAACAAAATCCCTCTATGTTTTCTTTTTGTAGTTCATCAGATAGCCTGGAATGGGTGAGGTGCACATGTGACAAGATTTGATTTGTCTCCAGCCAGTACTCACAACCACGCTTAATCAGCTTTTTCTGTAGGACCCATAGCTTTCTTGTCACGTTCAATTAATAAAAATCTAATCTAAATAACTTTACTTTCTCGGAGGTGCCAAAAACTTCTTAAAGTAGTCATGAAGACATATTAACCACACGGGAAAAATGTTAACAAATTAGACTCTATTAAAATGAATAACTTGTGTTTATCAGGAGACATTATTAAAAGGAAATGAAAAGGTAACCTACTCAGCAGGAGAAGATATTCATAAGATACAGTGAGATTTGTATAGATTCATATCCAGAATACATAAAGAACTCCTATAAATCAATAAAAGCAAGACAACTCAATGAAAAATTGTAAAAGATTAGAGATTTCACAAAAGAAGGTATTCAAATGGCCAATAAACATATACAAAATTGCTTATCTTGTTAGTCATCGGAAAACTGTAACTAAAACTATCACGAGATATTATAACACACTCAGTAGAACAGTTGAAATGAAATAGAGACTATCAAGTGGGAAAATAGCAGAACAACAGGACTTACATTCTAATTTTTGGAAAGCTATTTGACAGCATGTGTTTATGACACAAATATTTCACTCTTGAGTACACGTCCTCCAAAAAGTGAACATATTTTCAGCAAAGTACATTAGATGAATATTCACTCTAGTACTATATTTTGATGTCTGTAAACTAGAAGTTATGTTTTTACTCATAAACAATAGAATGGATAAATTGTGTTCTATTCCCTGAAGAGAACACAACGATGTGAATAAATAACCCACCAATGCATGGCAAAGCATGAGTGATTCTTACAAACGTAACATTGAATGAAGAAGTCAGAACCAAAATATACTGTATGGTCACATTTGTATAAAATACAAAAACCAAATAAAACTAAGGCATGCTGTTTAAAGTCCGGACATTGGTCACTCTTCAGGGAGCAGGATTTGAGATGGGGAGATAACAAAGAAGTGCCTGGGGGATTGGTAATAGGATATTTAGTTTCTGATATGGATGTTGGTCACATTTGTGTGTTCATCCATCAGTATGCTTTGGTGGACTTTCTAGTAGGTTTATTATATTTCAGTGAAAAGTTTTCCAAAGTCCGATTGAGACCAATTTAAAATTGTAATCCCATACTTCGCCTAACCAGGCCTCCACTAATGTGAGGCTAGAAGATCCTGAGTACAGATGGGAATTTGGTTGATTTTCTCAACCAAATCCTTCTAATCTAATTCCTCTGGAGTTGGGCAGATGGGAGATGAGATGCAAGAAAAAGGCACTCCATTTTATTTTCTTTAACTGGCCATGTGATTGCACTATTGTTGATGGCCATTGCTCTTCTGGCCAATTTGACCTTCCACGTTACCCTTGTTACAGCAGGAAAAGTGCTGGCTCTCAATGGTCCACAAGTGAGTCAGTTTGGAGATGCTGAGCCCATGGGGTTTCCCCACTGTACCAGTTCCCTTCACAGCTGACCCAGCTTCGCCTCGTTCATCACCATTCCCAACTATCACTCCCATGCTCACAGCCTCTTCCTTCTCCACTTCGGGGTCTGACTGGCAGAAAGATACCTCTGACCTGGCTGTCTTCTGTTATTCTGCTTCATACACAGGAGAAAGCATCCTCTCCACATGAGATCATAGAGTGTCCGCTGCTCCCTCTCTCCAGTTTGCCATTTATGTTTCATTATTTCCTCCTCCAGTAGGTTAAATAATGGGCCTGAGCAGTCTAAGCTTATGTGCAACTTGGAAGTGATGCTATCCCTTCTCATAGGCGTTCCGGATTTTTATAAATGGCTTTCTTAGGGCCCTTCTGTGGTAGGTAGAAATATGCCTCCCTTCTTCCTCCCAAAGACAGCCATGTCCCCAGAACCAGAGAATGTGTTATGTTCCATAGTAAGGAGGAGTTAAGGTTGCTAATCAGCTGACATTAAAATAAGGAGTTTATCCTGGGTTATTCAGGAAGCCCAGTGTAATCACTGTAAATGTGACACTGGTCGGCAGTGTCAGAGTGATGCACTAGGAGAAAGACTTGGCTGGCCGCTGATGGCTTTGAAGATGCAGAAGGGCTCCACAAGCCAAGGAATGCAGACAGTCAGTAGAAGTTTAAAAGAGCAAGGACATAGATTTCCTCCCAGAGTTTTTAAAAAGGAGTGTAACTCCGCCAACACCTGATGTTAGCCCAGGAAGACCCATTTTAGACCTCTTACCTGTAGAACTGAAAGATAACAAATTTGCATTGTTTTAAATCACTAATGTTGTTGCTATTTGTTACAGCAACAGTAGGAAACTAATATACCCTCTCTCTTACCTTGCAGGGAAAACAGATATAATTCCCTTCCCAATGCTGTACACGTCCCTACAGGCAGAGCCGAGGCTCAGAATTCCAATAATGCTTTTCTCCTCCTTTATGGTCCACACCCAAGTTCTCTCTCCTTTTATCTCCTAGAGGAGATAGGGAAGGAAAAGGTAAAATGTAGTTATCTGGAGGTGGCTCAGGGAGGCCAGGCCTCTTTTACTACACCTGGGTAAGCCCTGGAGAGGGTGTCTGGCCTTCATTATCTGTAGTTCTTTTTAGAATGCAGCATTAGTTGCAGACTTTCTGACCTCACTTTAGCCCTCTGTGGTCAATTCCAAGGCAACAGGATAAGCCCCAGAATGAGATGTCAGGTTGGCATTATTAAGTGGCAGTGTGCACGTTAAAATTACTTACTATATGCCATGTACATAATCTATACTGCTTGGGGCCACAGATGCAAAGCAGATCTTTCCTGCCATTAATAATTTATTTTTATTTTTTAGTGGTGAATATGTATATATAATTTTAAAAGTTTGATACAGAATGAGATTGATGATTTTTAAAAGGTGGTACCTTGCCTATTTCCCCAAACCAGTTGTCCAATGTCCAGTCCAGGTGATACATGCCTGAGAGTTGGGTGAGGCAAGAAGCTGGGAGTGTGGCTCTTTGGTATCCAGATTTCCATTTATCATACCTGTGTTCAGCCCAGTGACCCATTGCTCCCTCAGTTACCCCCTCCAGGGGAATTACCTAATGCAGTGTTTGGGATTGCAAATCTGGGAATATGAGAGCTCAGTCAGCTGGGTTCTGTTTTCAGTTTCACTCCACACACTGTACCTCATTCAGAAGAGTCTAATCTGCTCAGTCGCTGCGCCTTTGAGGGTCTATGGATGAATCAGCTTGCTCAACATTGTCATTTCCTGCACCCCTACAGACATGTGGTTTCAGCATCTCTGCTTTGCTAGATCCGTTATGACTCATCCATCTATTTTTCTAGCTTTCAAAATTCTGTTGACAATCTGGCCTGCTCTCTTCTTTTCTTCTGCTCTCTTGTCTTTGTAGAAAGACACATAATTTTATACCTTATATCCTTTAACTGCAATTGAAAGGGGTTCTTAGACGGAGCAGAGATAAGCATATGTGATCTGACTGTCTCATTCATCCACAAATCTCTCTCCTTTGTTTCTCACATTCCTTAAATCCTGCATGAATATTACCTGCAGGAAACAGAGCATACATCATAATTCTACTTTTTGGATAAAAATAAGCCATTTCTCCTGTTTGAAACGCCTTCAAAAATGCCCATAATCCAATGCAGTTCAACAAATCTATAAAGCTTGTTGCTCCCAGTAGCAATTTAGATAAAGCAGAAAGTGTGGCCTCCATTGGGGTCAGTCAGCAGCACCTTGTTGCCATGGTCACAGGCTCTATAAAAATGGGGTAAATACTTATGGAATAGTGTATCTCAGCTCAGCACTAGACGTTGATAATATTCAAATATTTACAGGCCTAAGAGATCTAATTCTTTCTTTTGACAAGCAGATACTAAAGGAAAACTAAAATATTATCTTCTGGGATTTGATTTTTAATTTATGTTCAGAGAAGTAAACTAAAAAGTTTATGTTACTAACTAACTAAGTTAGTTTATGCTATGTTCCTACAACAAAAAGATTGACTTCATTTTTTAAATTTATTATGGATCAAGCCATTAGGTGAATGATAAGGGTCTTAAGATCTTTTTTCATTCATTGTTCACAATTTGTTAATTTGACTATTAATATCAAAGGTAGATCACACTACAGATGGAGATGTCAATTTCAGATATCCAAAATTTTCAAATGATTTGGCCACCATCCGTCAGCCAATCATTTTCTTCAAAGACTCTTCCTTTGTCCTTTGACTCAAAGAGCCTAGAAAATTCTAATGATGCTTCATTGGAAAAGTATAGTAAAACTTAAATCAGAGTATATGAACAGAGAACATGTTTTAGGGTTCTAGAGAGGTACATGAAGAAAACGTAATTCTCCAGGTAGATTGATTTTAGTTTCTATTTTCAATTGGAGGAGTTGTGAGGAGATAATGAATTGAACAAATTTGTGGTTGATTAAAATCTCTCTTCTGCTTCTCAAGATACCTAAATTTAAATAAACATTCCAATCTTTATCCCAGGCAAAAATGATATATTTTTAATGCTAAAATTAGGAGAAAAAATTGTCATTACCTCACTGCCTGTTGTTCTCCAGAGGACGGAATAGATGAGCTCCCTCTGGTGGTGAATTTAACAACAACAATAATAATTAACCAAATATTGTTTAAACCAAACACCATATTGAATTTAAAAGATCATTCAACTATCAGCAAGAGGTCTCCTCCAAATTGCCATTTACATTCTTTTTAAGGTTCTGTATTAGGGAAATTAGTAAACATAAAATATTTATCCCTTTATTTTGCTAGGGTCATCTCGAATTTGAAGTAAATAAATGACTCAGAAATCCAGTGATAACTGTTTTGTCATTTAGGGCCTCTCTGACCATTTTTTAGACTCGTTCACTCATTCAGCTACTCTTGCACTGAGTGTCCCATATGGAGGAATCCTGGGAGTCTGTGGGCTGAAGCTTCGGTGCGGAGAAACCGACTGTGGCTCCAGCCTACCCAGAGTTCATGGTGAACTGGCATACCCATCTTTGTCTCTGATCAACGGAGGCAGCATTCACTGCTATCAACTTCTTTTTCATTACCTGTAGCCAATAGAATTTTATCCTGTTTTCCTGGCTTTGTACAAAGGCATAAAATTGCATACATTGTAGACTTTTGGTATTATTGAAGGGGTTCTGTGATGGAGTAGAGATCAATATATATAATCAGTCTGCCTTGCATATCTTCTTTCTCTATTTTAATCCAAAATACACTTTTATACAGTATTGTAAAGAGGTCTATGTTTGATATATAACTTATATTTGGCTTTGAAAAAAATAAAATTGAAACATCTAATATGGGCTAAATTTACAAAGTGATGTTCTACAGTAGATGTTCCCCCCTCAGGCCACAGATTTTATCTTTTAGTTCCAAATTTAAAGCCTTGAATGCAGGTTCAGCTATTTTCAGTTTCCATATACATTAAAAAAACTCAAATAAAGACCCTAATTCACCATTACTTAAGAATTAATTCTTTTAGAGCCCATTGGGGTAATTATTTCATTTACCTAATAAACATAGTTATTAAAATATATTTTTAGAGTATCATTGAAAGGAAAAGAGCAAAAATATTAAAGCACCATTTTTCTGAAAATACCGTTTCATTGAGAGGTACAGATTAGCTTGCAGGGTGATTGCATGCACGTGATAAGCACTCAAGTAAGTGATTCTTATTGTATTTTATATTCTAACAGCAAAAACATTTTGGACTACCTATGTTTTTCTTTCTCAAAATGGTATTCTTTAAGTTACAATTTGATCCTGTCAATATAAGACAAACAAATACAACAACCTGTCTTTGATATTATTATGACTTGAAGACTTAAAGTCGATTCCATCAAACTAAGACAGACACATAGGGAATCATATTCTGTCAGAACTACAGAGAGAAAAGAAAGTTGTCTTGATGAGAAGTGAAATGCAATCTTCCCTTTATTTTCTCCTTGTCAGAGTAAAGAAAACACTGAGAGGCAAATAATTTAAAATTCTAGCTATCATATAATACATCTCAGCAATGTAAACAATGAAGGCTTGAAGCTGAAATCCGTGGTTTCAGGAGCTATGCATCAAAATAACCTGGAGAGTTTACTAAATCATGGAATCCAGCTCGGCGCCTATAGCTCAAATGGCTAGGGTGCCAGCCACATACACTGGAGCTGGCAGGTCCAAACCCAGCCCGGGCCTGCCAAGCAACAATGACAGCTACAACTGAAAAAAAAAAATAGCTGGGCCTTGTTGCGGGCGCCTGTAGTCCCTGCTACTTTGGAGGCTGAAGCAAGAGAATTGCTTCAACCCGACAGATTGAAGTTGCTATGAGCTGTGATACCACATCACTCTAGTGAGAGTACCATAGTGAGACTCTGTCTCAATAAAACAAAATAAAATAAAACAAAGATAAAATCACAGAATCCTAAGGCTGCCTGTCTGGAGATTCTAATGCAACAAATAAAGGTTTCTATGTTTTTAACAAGCATTTTCATAATTCACAAGCAGTGGGCCCACTGGCAATATTTAAGAACTGTTCCTTTCCCTGGATACCCCCTCTTGACCCTCAAGTGCACATCCAATTAAGTAACTGTGCTGTTATTGCTGTGTCATCAGAAAACGCGTTATTGCCATGTCATCAGAAAACGCGTTTTTGATCATCCTGAGACATTCCTCCATCACTCCCCATTACCTAATCCTGTGTATCGGGTGGCGCAGGCTTGATTATGCTATGGAAACAGAGAGCCCCAAATTTTTATCAGCTTTAACAACTGTCTCAGAGCCTGCTAAGTAGCTGGGACCACAGGCACGTGCCACCAGGCCTGGGTAATTTTCCTATTTTTTGCAGAGATGGGCATCTCCCTCTTACTCAGGCTCCTGATCTCAAATGATCTTCCCACCTTGGCTTCCCAAAGTGCTGGGATTATGGGCGTGAGACACTATGCTTGGCCAAAAGTTAATTTTTTTACTCAAATCAACTTTTCAGGTAAGGCACAGGCAAACTTTTAGCTAAGCCACCTTTTTGCATTGGCTCAGCACTCCAGTTTTCTTTATCTCGTCATGCCTTTAAGGCAGTTACATCGCCCTTTCATGCACATGTTATGGGCCAGAACTAGTCAGTAATGAATGAATTCAAGAGGGTGGAAAAGTGTAACCTACAAATACTCTGAAGTTTAGGAGAACCAGATATTTATTACTGATGTTGACCCCCTGATGCTTTGTTTTTGCTTAGCACACCTACCTTTTTCTTAGATATCTTAATATCTTATTCATCTACTTGTTTATTTGATTATTCTCTGCCTTCCAACTAGATGCAAAGCTTTCGAGGTCAGGATTATATTGTTTTATCACCTATGACCATTACTGTTCCCAGATTATAGAGAGCATTAAAGGAAATTGTCAAATGAATGAATAGATGTAGGGCTATGTAATAGAAATTGAACAGTTAGTAATTTACATTAGATTAATAGGGGGGAAGAAAACACCCCAGACATAGTAACTGTTTATTCCTAGTTGTATTTTCCAAGGCTTGAAAAACTGACTGGTGTAAAACTGATTGTACCAATATAATCATACTTCAGGTTTACAGTATCTGGTGGTAAAGGAGATTACAAATATACTAGAATCTTGCATCAAATGATAAATTGGCAGTGATTGTCTGTTTTATGAAAATCTTATTGTTTTTGGGGACAATTCATGCTAGGATTCTTCTCAACAGCAAGCTCCCTAGAGCACTTAAGCTATGACTCAATTTACATACACGCTCTTAGGAATGTGTACAAAGTCAGCCACAGTCCTAGTGATGCATAGTTCTGTAAAGTTCTCAACCTGAGTAAGGAAAGCCATTTTGGTTCTTCAGTGTATTCCATCTCATTTCTAAACTCCCTCTAGCGTCCAAACAGAGTAAAGTCCGTTGATACTGGTAGTGAACACTACAGCCATCAATTTGGAAGCTGCAAATGAAACATTTTATGTTCTAATTTGAAGAAGATGAGAGGAATTGCTTAATTAAAAACTATGTTAAAATGGTATTTTTAAGCTTTTCTTTTTAAACACAAAAAGTATCTAAAAGGAAATAGACACGAATGGCTCATTGGATCACCGTGGAGATAACCTTTGAGACTAGGAAATCAATTGCTTACAATGTAGGCGCGTGGTTAGAAATGCAAACAGTATGAGAAGGGACCGAATAGAGACCAAAGGGATCCCTCTCCTCAACTTCAGTCCTGCTTCTCTTAGGTAATTTTGATCCACGTTAGGTTTTACCTGAAGCTCTAATAAGAGAAGTCTCAGTTTTGAGCTTATGTTTTGAATTCAGATACTGCTTGTGTAAACCTGGGTGGCCTGTGGGTATACAGTTAGTTGTATTATTGTCTTTATTATTCAAAGACAATTTATTATTCTTTGTAAACATAAAAAGAAGATAACCTTTTAATAAATACAAGTTTTTTGGCATTAATTTAACTGAAGATATGTTTGAGTAAATAAAAAGAAACAAAATCCCCCAAATGATAAAATTTTCTCTTTCGCATTTTACATGAGACATCCAATTCCTTTTAAAAACGTATCCCCTGTAGATTATTTTTATCTACATAATGTTACATATGCTTTGGAAAATCTTGGTTTAATAGAAAACTATAATTTACTTAACTGTTGCCAAATGACTTTGTATAAGGCATACTTATTTAAATGCATATATATTTGACACTTCTTTGAAAAAATAATTACCATTGTATGCATTTATTTTATTTTTGTTTAAGTCAGTGATATAAATTGTCTAATCATGACATTAACATAAGCCACTATGAAGATTCGCAAGTGAAATGAACCCACTTTTTATTTCTTTTTCTTTTCTTTTCTTTTTTTTTTTTTTTAGAGGCAGAGTCTCACTTTGTCACCCTAGATAGAGTGCTATGGCGTCAGCTCACATCAACCTCCAGCTCTCGGGCTTAAGCGATTCTCTTGTCTCAGCCTCCTGAGTAGCTGGGACTACAGGCCCCCTGCCATAAAGCCCAGTTATTTTCTTGTTGGAGTTTGGCCGGGCCCAGGTTTGAACCCGCCACCCTCGGTATATGGGGCTGGTGCACTACCCACTGAGGCATAGGTGCCGCCCCCAAGTTTTATTTCAAGCAGCTACATATAAATGTTGTTCACAAATATCAATAATAGCCCACCTAATACAATTATCCCCTGCATACATTAGGGCTGAAAGCATAATAATGGCATTGTTAGAACTTTACACAGATAATACCCACATGCTCATGCTCACATACAACAATCAAAACTGTCAAATAATATGAACTGACCTTATTCACCAGCTGTCTGAGGAACGCAATTTTACTGGATGCATATCTGAAATTGAAATATTAAAAAACAAGTGGTATAACACATTCATCCATGGATCTGTATACCCACAACCAGGTTTATCAACTGCATTAATCTGCGAGAGCTGCCGTATCAAAACACCATCGATTGGGTCGCTAACAACAGACATTTATTTTCTCATAGTACCACAGGTTGGAAGTCCAAGATCAAGGTGTTGACAAGTTTCTACTGAGTCCTGTGTTGGGGTTTTAGATGGCCGCCTTCTCACTGTGCCCTAAGGGCTTTTCACTGTTAGCATGTCCCTCTCATGTCTCTGGTATGTCCTAATCTCCTCTCCATCTAAGGACACCAGTCAGATTGTATCAGGGTTCATTCTTATGAGTCATTTAATCTTCATTACCACTGTCTTTACAGTCCTGTCTCTCAATTTAGTCCCAGGTTCAGGTACTGGAAGTTGGGACTTCAACATCAATTTACCCCAAAGTCCATATACTAATCTATGAGGTCAGACGATGAAGCTCACAAATTTATCCTAGAAAAAGTGATATCACTATAGCCACTTTTGAGGCATACCCCTTGAGAAGCTGTGCACCAAAGCCAGTACCTAGTCCATTCTTCAAAGGAATTTTGGGAATCTTGTTCTGGAATGGCATCAAAGCTGTTGTCAGATGGCTCAGGGGAGGACTTTGAAGCTGACTAGGGTGATGTTTGGCAATGAGGTATGTAGCACTTTCCTAGGATAAATTCTTGGCCTACATGGTCTGACCTTGTACTGACAGCTCTTGATGTACAGTGTGAGGTACAGTATTAGTACAAACAGTAAACTCTCAATAGTGGCTGAAAGCCAGGGCTCTGGAGCCAGAATGTGTGGGTAGGAATCTCAGCTCCACCGTTTATTAAACTGTGATCTTAGGCAAAATACCAAGTAAAACTATATCTACCTAAAAGTTTCCCTGTTTTGAAAATGGGAATAAAATAATGCCCCCTTCATATGGATTGTGCAGGACTGAATGAGTCCATACACATAAAATAATTAAAGCAGCGTCTGGGATATGGCATGGAATATCCGTGTCTATTAATTTGGTTGTTGTTGAGTTTACATCAACCTATACTGCACACCCTGAAAATACCTAGAAATCAAAGAGTGATAAAGCAGAACATGACGAGCAGGGACAGTGCGGATCAGACCAAGGTGGCAGGCATTAGGCAATGTTTGCTTTCATCAGGAACATGGTGATATTTCAGGGGTGATAGAGTGAGACCTCGAAACTGGAGCAGGCTGACATGCAGAAGGACATTTTGACTCTGTTCTTTTGACATGACATTTTGACTGCAGTGACATTTTCTTGTGATCATTTTATCTTGACTACATTAAGCGGCTGCTTTAAAATGTTAAAGCCCTATTTTATTACCAAATAAAGTGTGCAAAGATGTCCCCGACTACTCCCACCTCTGAGTGGTACCACTCCTTGGATTTCCCCACAACCTCCTTTGCTGGCCCATCCCTTGTGAGTACATTTCAGCGAGGTGCCTATTTTGATTTTTCCTGATCATTAAGTGCTTTTGCCATTGTAGTAAAAGTAGGAGGAAGCACTAAAGAATCTTGGCATGCTTCTCACTACATTTTTCTCACAGTTTACTTTGGAACACAAGCATTGCTAGATGTGTAGGGTGGTTGCCCTTAATCATCTGCAACCCCTTGAGACAAGGTATTTCAAGGAAACAGCAGTCTGGTGAGGGTAGGTTCAGTTCAAATACAATAAAACTCTGAACCCCAGATTAGTTCTGGACTAGTCATAAATCAAAACCAAAGACAACTCTGCTAACTTTCACAGAAAATTGTCAATCACAAGTTGGTACTAGCAAAATCACAAAATCACTATTCTGCCTCCATAGAAAATACAATAAAACACAATTTCAGAAAGTGTTGCTCTTTAGAAATTGGACAAAAGATTGATGGACTGAAGTTAATAGCAGAACTGTAGGGAAGCTTTCATATCATTTCCATAGAATTTTTACAATAAAACACAAGAACTACTATATGAATGGTACATACATAAGAAGGTGTTTCTTGGAGTTGTGCGCTGCCGTGGCCCTAATGTGAGATTTCTACAGTGGGCTCATGGCTGGACACCCCAGGGTATCTGCAGACACTCGCCGCCAGCTCTGGCCCCTGGGCAGACGGCTGCCCTGGTTCTTTGGCTCCATTGCTGGGAGGCATCAAAAGCAGGGCCAGGGCAAGGGAGTGATTGCAGACGGGAAGCAATTCCACACAAACGGCTTGTATTGCAGACAGGAAGAACCTACACAAAAAATATGCTCCAGGGGGAGGGACAGGTCGGTCTCCAGGAGTGGAGAACGAGGGTGAGAACTCCCAGGTGGTTTCCTTTTGTTGGCCTTGTAAGGGGAGACGGCTGTGGTGTCTGCATTTTCCTGGAGTCCCTTCCCCTAACTGGAGCCTGCAGACTTGGTCTCCGCCTAACACTCACCTTCCGCTTCCACGCTCTGTCTCTTCTCAGGGTAGGTTTTGAGGTGGACACATCTGAGAAGCAATGTCTTAACGCTTCATGTGTCAAGACTTCTTGTGTGTGTTTAACAGAATGGGGAACGTTTTAAAAATTAGGAAAGGAATGCCAAGCCAATCTTACTTAATTGCCCATTCTAAAAAATCACTGATTTGGATGAAATTTTTGGCAAAAATTCTTTAAAAATGAAACACACCTCAGTACTTTTGTTTCTGCTTCTCAGGACCACAGAAAGCAAACGTGGACACAGGACACTTTCCCTTATGCTACAGTGATGCTGCCTCCCTCACCAGATGGCTGGAGGCCAGGAGGGCCTGTGGGTCACAGCCCACAGGGCCCCATCCCAAGCCCTGCTGTTGAGGCATCATATTTTCACTATAAAATCAGGTCACCCCTTACTTATTTTGATCATTGAATTGCTTTGGGCTACTTGCAGCCTCTCTTGACCTAACTTCTGGAGGTGGTCCAGGGCCCTCCCCGGGACCGGGGGCCCATTGTCTCATCTGCCTCTGCTCCTACCTCACTGCCCTGCCTCCCTCTCCATAGCTGCCTCTGTCGCACATGACCTTGTGTCAGCCTTGCCTGCTGATGGCTACTGTCGATGTTAGTAATGGTACGGATCCTCTGCTACTGCTTCCAAGGCACATGGCTGGGTCTTCTTCACATCACAGCTGTAAGCACTTGTAACTTTGAACAGGACTTCTAGCTGAAGGCTTGGGAAAGTGAGAGGGGAGGATGGGAAGGAAAAAGGGAAGGAGGAAATGCATCCCAAACTATCAGCCTTGCCTTGCAAAAGCACACAGAAGCATTAAAAAATATTATCCACATGCTAGCCTATAAAAAGATTCTTTTTTAAAAAATTAATTTTTAATTAAAATAATCACCGTATACATTTATGGGGTACAATGTGATGATTTGATAGACAATGTGGAATGCTTAAATCAAACTGATTAACATTGCCATCACCTCACTTACTTGTTTTTTGTGGTAAGACGTTTAAAATTTACCCTTAGTTATTTTGAAATGTACCCTTACACTGTGCACACTAGGCGAGATCCCACCAAATGCCTTCCCTCCTCCCACCAATCACCCTCCTCCCTCCCTCTTCACCCCTCCCCCTTGCTAGACTATATTTATGTTTTATCATTTGTACGAATGTGTAAGTGTTTATATATTGGTTTCCTAATAGTATTGAAACAAATATAAACAATATTCTTAACAACAAATAATCCAATATTAAAGGGATTCTATTCTCTAACCACAGTAAAATACATTTAGAAATCAGGAATAAAAAGAAATTTTAAAATGACCTATACATTTCAATACTTAAGACCAAAAATCACCATAAAAATTATAAAATACTATATATAGCACTAAATGAATAAACAACAGGCATGCATCAGTATATTCGGCTAGAATATATAGCCTAAGCAATTCCTGCAATTAGCCTGAGAAAAGGTGGACAATTTGAATGTATCAGAAGGACGACAAACTCCTGCCTCGTTAGGGGAGAGTACCAAGTAGTTAGGAAAGTTTCTGGATATGTCTTACAAACCTTCTGGAACTAATACTCTGTATTTTATACAAATTGTTTCTAAGGTCTGTGCAGGTTGTATATAATCTTCTGTTATCATTTCTTCTTTGAGCCTTTCCATGACCTCTTGTTTTGGAGAAGTCATAATTTATTTAACCTATCTGGTTTCATGGAGAACTATCTGTTGAAGCTATTTGTTGAATATTTTTAATCATTTTAGGTTAAATTAAATTAACTCAATTGAGATAATGTGCATCTTAGTCTGTTTATTATGTTTCTTTTCTTCTTTTTTCTTGAAACATTTTTCCTTAAGTCTTAAACCAGTGTTTTTGTTGTTGTTGTTGTTGTTTTGTTTTTAATGATTGCTTCTCCAGTTTGAATGAGAATGCTTGTCCTGGATCAGCTGTTCCAGGAGAGCAGAACTGGGGAGGACCCAGAGTGGTAGGCAGCTTAGACTTCAGTCTGTTGATCTATTATTTCTGAATATTTTTCCACCCAAATCCTACAGCAGGGATTTAATTCTACTCTGGGCAGGTAGTCTTCCTAGCTCAGGTTCCAGTTCCAGCCTTGAGCAGCTGTGCAGCACCTGCCGTTGCTTCACTCCGATGCTGCTCTTCAGAGGTCAGCCTGCTCTTCTTGCAAAGGTGCCATGTCTTTACCTTTCCTCTCGCGGCTCCAGCTCTGCTGCCCCTCTGAGACTTTGCGCAGGGTTCAGGGAAGTCACAGCGTGCCCTTGGCCCCGATGAAGTCAGAGCTCTCCCCACAAATCCACAGAGGGAGGCAGCCTGCTTCCTCTCTCCGATTTAACTTTTACAGGACTAAGACTGCCTTCATTTGTGTGGTTTGGGGTCATGGATGTTTCTTATTCTCAGTGAAGAAATTTCTTTGTCTTCTACTTTCCTAGTTGTTTTTGGTTCAAAATGGAGAGGCCAGAAGAGATGTTACACCACTATCCAAACTGGGAGACCCTGATGTTATCTTAGTCGTTGAGGACTGGGAGGCAGGAGTGTTTTCTAGTCTGCACATCCACACCTAAGTAATTTGTCCCAGAGCATTGGTGTCAGAAATTTCAACTTTGGAGTAATTAAGAAAATAGAAGAATAAAATGATTTAGGGATGAGTATATATTACTACTTTAAAAAAAGTGTTTTGAAAGCCAGATCTAAATATTCTCATGGCTGGGTCAAAACAGCCTCATCACAACGTCCTTGACATTAAAACAGCCGTGTCAGAACACAGAAGCATCGAAATGTCATGTGCCTGCTAATGAAATGCTGAATAGAGAGCGTGGAGGGAATGAACTTTATTTTTCAGTGGGGATGAACGTTTTGTGCCAGAGAAGTTGGCTAATATATGTACTTACTCTCAAGGCAGGTGTCAAAAAGGTTACTTGTCACACACGTAAACTTGTCCAAACTCTGGCTGGGCTGGCACAGGGTGTGAAAAGAATAGCAAGGATGACTCAGGCCACTGTTTACCCAGAATTGTCATAAAAGATACTTAGAATTGCATTTCTCTTTCCTACCACACTTTTGAAAGTGAGTGTGTTAGGTGGTTCTGAAAGGTTCATAATTGAGATTAATTTAGGTTAAACTGGGGAGTGATGATTAGCTACAAACTTGGAAATGAGGATCCCTACTAGGAGGGTGGGCCAGTTTTAGATTCAATGTTAAAGAGGAAAAAATCCATTGGGTATAAAGAGCTACCTTTATAAAATATCTCCCTTAATAGACTTCTTCCTATGCTTGGAATCCCCAGAATGACATATATAGTTTTTTAATGACCAGCATTTGGAGCGTTCTTAGCTTGAATAAAAAACTGGATTATTCATAGTGAAATTAAGAGGGGCCTGGCCTTTGGAGTCAGACGATAGTGAGTTCAAATCCTCACTCCATTCCTTGCTCATTGTTTAGCCTTGGCAAAATACTTAACTTCTTTGACCCCCGTTTTCCCATTGGCATAGGGTGGCAATAATAACAGCTGCTTTGTAGGGTTTTCTACAAGAATAAGTAAAAGAACATCATTAAAGCATCTAGCAAAAAAAAAAAAAAAGACATGCCCAGGAAATGGTCACTTTATAAGTCAAAATGCCTAGGACAGCACACTGAACTATAAAAGAGCTGTCACCATCCTAGATTAATAATTCATTAGAGAAAGTGTCAGAGAAACAGACAGAAGTTTGAAGAAGGGAGAGAAAAAACTAGTATGGAACACTTTCAACTAATAGGAGCTTCTGAACCCACTTGTTATATCAACCCACTTGATACCCAGGGCAAAGAGGAACATGGCAGAGGATTGAAGGAAGGAAGTTGGAATGCTTTTGGCAATGTCTGAAGCAAGTCAGAGTCTGAAGGAACGGGATCAGGGAGAGACTGTAAAGAGCATATGTTATGAGAACTCAGGCTTCGTGTGTGGGGTGATGAGCAATACAGAAGCCAATGCATTAGGCTTGGGTGACCGACCCCGGGACAAACTGATGATTGCAAAGTGCTGTCTCTAGAGTTTGGTGTCCCTAGGGATCAATAACATCTAGAAACTGTAGAAATTCTAGGGTTTTTGTCTGTTCTTGAAGTACCACTGGGAAATTAGTAGAATATAGAGTGAAGCCATTTTGAACAAGGATCAGCTTATACGTGTATAGATGGCTCACGAGTCAATAGGGCATATTTAGGAAAGAAGTATTCATCTCATTTCAGATAAACCACCTCTCCTAAGACATTGAACAGTGCACTGGCAAACTGAAGGACGAATCCTACCTTCCCTGTGAATATCTAGATGATCACATTTCCTGATATTGATTGAAAATAGATGCTTATTTACAAAACATACCAATATATACATAATATAGATTTCCATAATTCTGCTCATAAAATACAAGGTTTAAAAATGTAATTCTAGGCCTTATTAATTCCTTTACAATGACCACATTCGCCCTGTGATTCAGGATACCCACTGTGTCCTAGGCTTGAAAATAACTTTAATGAATTTCCTTCATTCCCTCCCACCATCCATCCATCCATCCATCCATCCATCCATCCATCCATCCATCCATCCCTCCCTCCCTCCCTCCTTTCCATCCTTCTTTCCTTCTTTCCTTCCTCCCTTCCTTTTCTCTTTTTTCTTGACAGTCTCACTCTGTTGCCCAGACTAGAGTGCCATATCATCATCCCACTTCACAGTAACCTCAAACTCCTGGGTTCAAGGAATCCCTCTGCCTCTACCTCCTGAGTAGCTGGGATGACAGGCCCTTGCTACAAGGCCTGGCTAGTTTTCTTTCTTTTTCTATTTTTAGTAGAGACAGGGTCTCACTCTTGCTCAGGCTGGTCTCAAACTCCTGAGCTCAAGCAATCCACCTGCCTTGGCCTCCCAGAGTGCTAGGATTATAGGTGTGAGCCACCATGCCTGGCCTGAATCATACTGCTTTCAGATTTGTCCATTTCTTTACCTTTCAGGTAAGCTGTTAAACACTGTGATATCCTACCTTTAACTCTTGCACCCTACAAGGCTGAATTTCATGATGGTTTCATGTGTTCATTGCGGTTAGTGAGGAAAATGTGTAAACATAATCACATATGTTTATGGTTAAGAACATAACCTTGATGCTGCTGTAGTAATACCAAATCATATCTGACACAATTATGTTAGTAAAACATTTTGACATGATTACACTTTGCTTTGGGTGCATTGAGCTGCACCCAAGGGGTGCAAAACTGAAGGGTTTTTAATCAAAAGTATTTTTAAAAAGATGTATTGCTTCTATCAGGAGCAAAATGTCTCCTATCAGGAAAGTTGAAAGTTTGGAAACAATTCACAATATCAATTTTTCCCTACAGTGTGGCAGAGATGAAATAGACTGCATAAGACTTTTTACCATTGCCTAGAATAATTTTTTAAAAAGGAGCCAAATGTATGAAATTATGAACTTAAACGTGAGGTATTCAAAAAATCACCATTTTCCACAGTTTCTTTTATTAGATACATCTCTTTCCTTCAAAGAGCATATTTAAATATTGATTAAAAACACAAAGTTCCAGGCATATTTAATGTAACTAAGAATGACTGGCACTTCTTAGGTATTTAGCAAATATTATTCCCTTTCCTCAGAGCATTTGACCTTCTTATTTATAATTTGCATTTTCAAAATTGTATTTTTAAATATCAATAGAAAATTGGTATTATGGATATGTATTTTAGTTACTAAGGACTAACATTTGTCAATGAAGATCTTTCTAAAAGAACTACATTAACATCTTGGTGAAATAGTACAGTGAACTTAATTAAAATTTTTTAAAATTTCAGAATATTATGGGAGTACAAATGCTTTGGTTACATGAATTACTTTTACACAGTTTGAACAAGTGTGCACATTGCCCCAATAGCATGAATTGTACCTGTTAGGTGTTAATTTAATCTTCCCCTTGTGAATTTCATCTTGCTCCCTCCCACCTGCTTGCTTTCTGTTGCATTTTACTACCAACTTTGCACATTGGTGTTGATTGATTAGTTTCAATTTAATAGTGAGCACATGTGGTGTTTGCTTTTCCAGTCTTATGATACTTCACCTAGAAGAATGGTCTCCAATTCCATCCAGGTTGTTACAAAAGATATTAGTTCACCATTTCTTTTTTTTATTTCTAAGGAGTACTCCACGGTATACATATACCACATTTTATTAATTCCCTCATGTGTTGAGGGGCACTTGGGTTAATTCCACATCTTTGTGATTGTGAATTGTGCCTGAATAAACATTTGGGTGCAGGTGTCTTTTTGCATTTGTCTCTTTCCATGTGACTCTCCATAGAGATTGTACTACTTTGCAATAAAGAGTTACTTTATAAGAGTTCCTTTCTCTCTGCATCCACACTTGCATCTGTTGTTTTGAGATATTTTGAAAAAAGTCATTATTACTGAGGTTAGGTGGTACTTCATTGTGGTTTTCACCTGCATTGCTCTGATGATTAGAGACTTTGTGCATTTATTCGTGTGTTTATTAGCCATTAGTCTATCTAAGGTATTGAATTTTGTCAAATGCTTTCTCTGCGTCTGTTGAGATAATCAGATGGTCTCTGTTTGCTAAAATTTTATTGATAATTTCTTCTGTTTACATTAATAGGGGGTATTGGTCTGTAGGTTTCTTTTTATTGTTGTGTCCTTTCCTGGCTTTGGTATCAAGCTGATGCTTCGCTGTTTTCAAATGTTTTTATCCCACAGGACTCTTGAACCTATAGTTAAACTTTCACAGCACACCTAAATTATGTTGATCCACAAAAGAGTAAAAAAAAGAATCTACTATGCTTTAAACTTCTTTTGAAAATAATTTAATTAATAATCATTAAAAGTTTTTGTGGCACACTTAAGACCATCACACAGCATACTGGTTGAAAATCACTGTGACACTAACTTTGTAGAACGAGTTGGGGAGGATTCCTTCCTTCCTGATGTTATGAAATAATTTCTGCAGGGTAGGTAACAATTTCTCCTTGTAGGTCTGGTAAAATTTGACTGTGAAACCAAGGTACTGGGTTAGTACCTTTTATTGTTGGAAAGTTTTTTATTGATGATTCAACTGTGTTAATTTATTTTCGTCTGAGAGTTCTATTTCTCCCTGATTGAGCAAGGAGATTATGTGTTAGGGAGATTATGTGTTTCCATGAATTTGTCCATTTCCTTAACATTTTCCAATTTATGTGCATAGAGGTTTTATTTTTTAATTGTTGTTGGGGATTCATTGAGGGTACAAGAAACCAGGTTACATTGATTGCATTTGTCAGGTAAAGTCCCTCTTACAATTGTGTCTTGCCCCCAAAAGGTGTGGCACATGCTAAGACCCCACTCCCTTCCCTCCCTCCCCCTCTCCTCTCTTCCTTTCCCTCACCACCCTCCCTCCTTCTTTGTCTCTCTGTTCTCCCCTTCCCTCACCCCCACCATGTCATTAATTGTCCTCACATCAAAATTGAGTACATAGGATTCATGCTTCTCCATTCCTCTGATGCTTTACTAAGAATAATGTGTTCCACTTCCATCCAGGTTAATACAAAGCCTGTAGTCTCCACTTTTTTTAAATGGCTGAATAGTATTCCATGGTGTACATATACCACAGCTTGTTAATCCTTTCCTGGGTTGGTGGGCTTTTAGGCTGTTTCCACATTTTGTAAATTGAGCTGTAATAAACAGTCTAGTGCAAGTGTCCTTGTGATAAAAGGATTATTTTCCTTCTGGGTAGATACTCAGTAATGGGATTGCAAGATCAAATGGGAGGTCTAGATTGAGTTCTTTGAGGTTTCTCCATACTTCCTTCCAAACGGTTGTATTAGTTTGCAGTCTCAGCAGAAGTGTAAAAGTGTTCCCTTCTCTCCACATCCACACCAGTATCTGCAGTTTTGAGATTTTGTGATGTAGGTCATTCTCGTTGGGGTTATATGGTATTGCAGGGTGGTTTTGATTTGCATTTCTCTAATAATTAGGGATGTTGAGCAATTTTTTCATATGTTTGTTAGCCATTCATCTGTCTTCTTTAGAGAAGGTTCTATTCATCTCTCTTGCCCATTGATATATAGGGTTTTCAGCTTTTTTCATGTGGATTAATTTGAGTTCTGTATAGATCCTAGTTATTAAGCCTTTGTCTGATTCAAAATATGCAAATTCCCTTCCCATTGTCTAGGTTGCCTATTTGCTTTGGTTGTTGTCTCCTTAGCTATATAGAAGCTTTTCAGTTTACTTAAGTCCCATTTGTTTATTTTTGTTGTTGTTGCAATTGCCATAGCAGTCTTCTTCATGAAGTCTTTCCCCAGGCTGATATCTTCCAGTATTGTTCCTATGCTTTCTTTGAGGATTTTTATTGTTTCATGCCTTAAATTTAAGTCCTTTATCCATCTTGAATCAATTTTTGTGAGTGGAGAAAGGTGTGGGTCCAGTTTCAGTCTTTTACATATGGATATCCAGTTCTCCCAGCACCATTTATTGAATAAGGAGTTTTTCCCCCAACGTATGTTCTTGTTTGGTTTATTGAAAATGAGGTGGTTGTATGATGTTAGTTTCATTTCCTGGTTTTCAATTCGATTTCAAATGTCTATGTTTCTATCTATTTTTGTGCCAGTACCATGCTGTCTTGACCACTATGGCTTTGTAATATGGCCTAAAATCTGGTATGGTGATGGCCCCAGCTATGTTTATATTGCTAAGAACTGCCTTAACTATACAAGATGTTTTCTGCTTCCAGAAAAAACACAGAATCATTTTTTCTAGGTCTTGAAAGTACGATGTTGGTATTTTAATAGGGTGGCATTGAATCAGTAAATTGCTTTGGGAAGAATAGACATTTAACTATGTAGCTTCTTCCCAGCCACAAGCATGGTATGTTCTTCCATTTGTTAATATCCTGTGCTATTTCCTTTCTTAGGGTTTCATAATTTTCTTTATAGAGGTCCTTCACCTCTTTTGTTAGGTATATTCCTAGGTATTTCATTTTCTTTGGGGCTTTCTTTGTGGTGAAGGGACTTGTGTCCTTAATTAGCCTCTCATCTTGGCTAATTTTATATCCTGAGACATTACTGTATTTTTTGATGATTTCCAGGAGTCTTGTGGTTGAGTCTTTGGGGTTCTCTAAGTATAAGATCATATCATCAGCAAAGAGGGAGAGTTTGACCTCCTCTGCACCCATTTGGATGCCCTTTACTTCCTTGTCTTGCCTAATTGTATTGGCTAGAACTTCCAGCACTATGTTGAATAGTAATGGGAGAGAGGACAACCTTGTCTGGTTCCAATTCTAAGAGGAAAAGCTTTCACTTTTACTCCATTCAGTAAAATATTAGCTGTGGGTTTGTCATAGATAGCTTCAATCAGTTTAAGAAATGTGCCACTTATACCTATATTCCTCAGAAATAGGAATTAGAAAAGAATGCTGGATTTTGTCGAATTCTTTTTCTGTATTGGTTGAGAGGATCATATGGTCTTTGTTTGTGCTTCTGTTGATACGGTTAATAATGTTTATGGACTTGAGTATGTTAAACCAGCCTTATATCCCTGGGATGAAATCTACTTGATTGTGATGTATGACTTTTTGGATGATAAACTGTAATCTATTGGCCAGGATTTTGTTGAAAATTTTTGCATCTATATTCATTAGTGAAATTGGTCTGAAATTCTCCTTTTTAGTAGGGTCTTTTCCTGGTTTTGATATTAGGGTGATGTTTGCTTTATAGAACATGTTGGGGAAGATTCCTTCCTCCTTAACTTTTCGGAATAATTTCTGCAGTATGGGAATAAGCTCTTCCTTGAAGGTTTGATAACTTCTGGTGTGAAGCCATCCAGACCAGGGCATTTTTTGGTTGGAAGATTTTTTATTGTTTCTTTGATCTCAGTGCTTGAAGTTGGTCTGTTCAGGAGCTCTATTTCTTCCTGGCTGAGTCTAGGGAGAGGGTGTGATTCCAAATATTGATCCGTTTCCTTCACATTGTTCAATTTCTGGGCATTGAGTTTCTGGTAGTATTCAGAGATGATCTCTTGTATCTCTGTGCATCAGTTCTTATTTCCCCTTTATCGTTTCTGATCGAGGTTACTAGAGATTTTACTTTTCTATTTCTAATTAGTCTGGCCAAAGGTTTATCTATTTTATTTATTTTTTCAAAAAACCAACTCCTTGTTTCATTAATTTTCTGAGTGATTATTTTGTTTTCAATTTAATTGATCTCTGATTTAATTTTGGATATTTCTTTTCTTTTACTGGGTTTAGGTTTAGATCGTTCTTCTTTTTCCAATTCCATAAGATGACTTGTGAGTTTTTTGATGCTCTGTTTTTTGAATGTAGGCATCAAAAGTGATAAATATTCCTCTCAGAACTGCTTTTGCAATATCCCACTAGTTTTGGTAGCTTGTGTCTTCATTGTTGTTATGCTCAAGGAAGTTAATGATTTCCTGTTTTATTTCTTCCTGCACCCAACTGTCATTCAACAGAAGGTTGTTTAATTTCCA
>CAUYRH010050559.1:0-40882 GCA_963574655.1 Perodicticus potto | reverse complement strand
AGGAAGATAGAGGGAGAGAGGGAGGGGGAGGGAGGGAGAGAGAGAGACGGAGGGAGGAAGACAGAGGGAGAGAGGGAGGGAGGGGGAGGGAGGGGGAGAGGGAGAGGGAGGGAGGGGGAGGGAGGGGGAGAGGGAGGGAGGAAGACAGAAGGAGGGAGACAGAGGGAGGGGGAGGGAGAGAGGGATGGAGAGAGAGAGGGAGAGAGGGAGAGGGAGGGATACTCTCTTGCCTGGATACCCTGAAGGGCAGCACTCCCAGCTGCAGACACGGCCACCACAGCTCAGATGCTTCTTGCACCTACTGCCTGGCCGGCCCGCGAGGACAGTGTCCTCCATGTCCAGCATTCTATCCACCTGCTTTCCATAGTGTGTGTCCAGCTGTGCCCTGTCTCTCCCCAAGTATGTGCCCACTGTCTCCACCACCACCAGCCCCAGAATGGTGATTCTCAAATGCTGCCTACAAAAGGCCAGTATTTTGTTTAGTTTTTGTTTTTGTAAATATCCAATCCATTGCTGATGGATGGTTTTGTAAAATAAATGAAAGCCATATGAGCAAAAGATAAGCCTTAGCTTTTGGTTTTTCCAAAACACCATACAAAATACAGGCTTTATTTTATCGTTATATTCAAATTGCTGCAAGATTTCTAAACTCTTCTGTTGAATTTCGGTGCTGTTCTCACTAGTTTTCAGACCGCACGGGTCTCTGGGCCACACTAGAGGGAGCTCTGTCCTCTGCCCCAAGAAGGCTCTGTATTTGGCAGGCCTCCACGGGAATAGTCCTGCCAAGGGCACTGCCCGATGTCCAAGGGGGTGCTCGAAGGAGTGGTCTTCGTGGGGTATCCCTCAGAAAGAGGAGGCCCCTCTGTGGGAAGGCTGGTGGGCAGGTGTGGTGGGGACCGCAGTTCTGCTCCCTTGCTTTATGACCGTGGGATGAGACCTGGATGTGAAACCACACCAAGGTTGTTCAGTTCCTTTGTGGCACGGATGGCTCTGATAGTCTGGGGTTCAGAAGGAAGCCTGCGCCCACTGAGTCTCCTTCGTGGTACCCAGGGGTCCAGGACTTGGAGTTTCAAGCAGTGACCAGCCTTAACGAGGGTGGCCTGCAGAGGAAGTGGGCGCAGCTGGGAGATGCACAGCACACCTGCCATGGTGGGCAAATGGGAGAGAAACCACAGGCCAGAGCTGCTGGCCTGTAAGTTCAAGGCAGCTGCCCCGTGGAAGGGAAGCAGTGGCTGAATCTGATGCTCCTGGACCCTACGGCACCCCGTTACACCGTGAGCTGCTCCTCGGTGTCTGTGCTGTCCCTGGAGCCCAGCCCGGGGCCTGGCACATGGGGACCCTTTGTGACTATTGGAAAGAAAGAAGAAAGGAAGGTGGGAGGAAGAGAAGAGGAAGACGTGGAAAGGGCCTCCAAGGACAGCCCATTACAGCTCCTGGGTGCTTAAAGATCCCACACCACAACCTCCTGTTTACAGATTTAAAAATCATACAACTTCCAACTAATTGATAAATTACCATGTTGAACGGACATAGATCTTCCCAGCAGCCGGGCACCAAGTTTGTCACTGGGAATGCTAAAAGGGCCGAGTAGTGTCTGCTCACTCTCGGGTGAGCACCGCTGTGATGCGTGAGTGTCCACAACAACGCACAGGGACACAGAAAAAAGGCGTGGACTCTGCCCAGGAGGTCAGAGCTGGAGGGAGGGAAAGGCCTCGTGAATGTGGCGTGTGGGCCGGCGTGGGGCCGGCTAAGGTGGACGAGGAGAGCAGGAGGGATGGGAGTGCGAGTCGGGGCTGAGGAGAGGGAGGGCAGGAATGGGGAGCTTGGAGAGAGAGGGAGGGAGAAAGCGAGGGATAAAGAGAGAGGAGAGAGTGGGAAGGAAGGTGGGAGAGAGAGAGGGAGGGAAGGAAGGTGGAGCTTGCTGACCACCTGTCTGGAGTTCCAGGGGTGTGTGCAGGTGGGGGCAGTGGAAGAGTCTGGAAGGGCGAGAGGGCAGGCGGGATCTCTGAAAAGGTTTTGGGCAGGATCACAGCTGTCCTTTGGAAAGATGACACCGCCAAGGGAAGAGATGAAGAACAGGAAGGGAAGCTGTAGGGAGGGACAGCAATTTGGAAGCAATTTCCATAAACCAACCAAGAGATGGTGGGAGGGTGGAGAAAGGGATGGATTCGAGAGAGGTCTTCCCCGTAGACTCTGAAGGGCTGCGATGCCCGTGCCCGGCCCTCCTGTACACACATCCTCAGCAGTGGGATGCAGGCAGGGGAGGGAGGCGTCTGGAGCCCGGGTGAGTCAAGTTTCACAACTGAGTAGATGTTGATGCCGTTCACTGAGAGAAGAGATTCAGGAATAGAGTAAGTGAAGGGCAAATCGGATGGGATCTGTTTCAGAATTCCCATAGGACAGCTGGGAGACTGCCTCGTTTTAGCTGGAAATACACACCTGAAGCTCAGGATAGCAGGCTGGGGAGTCATGGGGAGCAGGTGGCAGCGGAACCCAGGGGATGTGCCAGCAACCCCCGGCCAACGAGGGGCCAGGCAGCCCACAGCCAGCAACTGGGGGCCAGCACCTGACACGTCGGATAAGACAAAATGTCCGAATACGTGGCAGGAATAGTAAGTCCTGTTGTCAGGAAGAAGACAGTAACAACAGCTGGGACCGCCAAAAAGAATTCTTCCTGGAGACACGGCTGGCAGAGAGGCGGATTCGGAGGCAGGCAGGAGGGGGCAGGGTTTCTGACGGCAGCGGGGGGTGCAGCCACGGGGCAGTGAGGGTGCTCCCTGCACAGGTACGTCCCCAGAGAGAAACGAGGAACGAATTCAGACCCCACTGTGAGGAAAACGGTCCCCAAGGTTGTGTCTGAGAGGCAGCTGGGAGTCCACAGGACAGGCTGGGACAGGGACACCTCTCTATACCCTTTTGTATCTTCTATTTTTTGTCTTGTGTGCCAATTACTTTTCTTTATGGTTTAAATACATTCTTTGGCTTGGGCAGACCAAGAGGTGAGTCTGGTGCAGAACAGAATCGAGTGGGTCCCAAGTCGAAGAGTCAGATCCCCAGCCTGCCTTTCACACAGAAGCCAAAGCCAGTTGGAGGGAGGGACCAGGGCCGGGGGCTGTGGCTCTGTGTCTCCGCCTCGGGAAGTCTTTCAGGTGAATTTGGTCACTGGAGAAGTTGAGGATGTGAATGAGCCATCTAGGGCGTGGATGAAGACAGAATGAGAAGTGGCCAGACCCCAGAGCTGGACAGCATCCAAGGACATGGATGCCCCAAAGGCAGCGTGGTGGGCAGTGCTGGGCTCTGATCTCAAAACTTCCCCTTTCCTGTGTGTTTCAGGCCTTGTGCTACAGTAACTTGTCTTCCATAGAGTTGTTGTGAGAATTAAAGGAGGCTAACATCATCATCATCATCCTCATCAAACAGTCTCGAGGATTTGATTTGTTTTTTTGAGACAGAGCCTCAAGCTGTTGCCCTGGGTAGAGTGCTATGGCATCACAGCTCACAGCAACCTCTAACTCCTGGGCTTAAGTGATTCTCTTGCCTCAGCCTCCCAAGTAGCTGGGATTACAGGCGCCCGGCACAACGCCTGGCTATTTTTTGGTTGTAGTTGTCGTTGTTTGGCAGGCCCGGGCTGGATTCGAACCCACCAGCTCTGGTGTATGTGGCTGTTGCCTTAGCCACTTGAGCTACAGGTGCCAAGCCCAGTCTCAAGAATTTAACTATGTGCCTGGTATGGAGCTAAGCTGCTCACATAGTTTAATCCTCTTTAAAAACCTTACGAGGTAATTTCCATTTTTTAAACCTCTCTTTAGAAATTCCTTATTTTTTATTTTTTTAAATTTATTTTTTATTTGGGGGGGATTCATTGAGGGTACATAAAACCAGGTTATACTGATTGCATTTGTTAGGTAAAGTCCCTTTTACGCTTGTATCTTGTCCCCAAAAGGTGTGTCACACACCGAGACTCCCACTCCTTCCCAGTAATTTCCATTTTTATCCCTTTTTATAAACGTGGGAAATAAGGCACAGAGGAATTCATGGATTTCTCCAAGATCGTGTGGTGAGGAAGCAGCTAACCAGGACTGAAACTTGGGCGCTGTAGCCCCAGGGCTTAGTCTCTAGTCAAAGTCCTCACGTGCCCCAGGGTGGACGCACAGAGCGTCCGGCAGGACACGCAGACAGCGCTGCAGCAACAGACGATGTAACGTCGCAGTGGAGTCCACAGCAAAGCCCACCCCTCACACATGCTGCCCGTCCGATGTAGGACGGCGAGTAGGGCCCGTGGTTGTGACTCACAGGCACAGGCGATGGAGGCTTCTGCAACCACTGAGGTAGGAAAAGGGAAGGGGACTCTTGTTACCCAGTGTGACACACGTTACCTTTGTTCTTTTATTTGCCAAAGCTGAGGCAGTGAGAGGAAGGAAAATTTGACCTTTTGTTCTAGAGGCAAGAAACAAAATATTCATTGAAAGCCTTAAAGACTGCACATAGGTACTCATTAAATGAGGGGTCCTCGAACTACTGCCCGCGGGCCACATGCTTCAGTGTGAATTGTATTTGTTCCCGTTTTGCTTTTTACTTCAAAATAAGATATGTGCAGTGTGCATAGGAATTTGTTCATAGTTTTTTTTTTTTTTTTAAACTATAGTCCAGCCCTCCAACAGTCTGAGGGACAGTGAATTGGCCCCTTGTTTAAATGAGGACGCCTCATTAAATGTTGCTTGAATTGAAGTTGAACGACCAGTCCTACTAGATTGAGAGAACTCTGTCTCGCCCAGCACCATTTATAAAGTTTGCAAACACAAGTACTGTCAACGCAGCCCTGAAGGCCATGGCCAGCCCCGAAGGCCGGGGGACCCTGCCCCCTACTTCTGCACGTCTATGAGGCCTGCAAGTTGCCCACACACCACAGAGGACTCGGCTACAGGGAAAGTGTTGCTGGAAAACGTGATTGCTGCCTTCCCACCACTGTGACTCATCCCTCGCTCCGTCCCCGGCTACCTTCTGGGATGGCTTTTTCCTTTTGCTCTTTTTGTGGTTCTCTTGTCACATTGTATCAAATCCCATCCGGCACACACAGAAATTGGCAAACTTGTGCATTAGAGAATGTTCTACACCATCTGTAAGCGCGCATTTTCATGCCAGTAATTCCACTCAAGACGCTGTGCAACCATCACCACTATCTATTCCCAGAACATTTTAACTTCCCAACGAGAAGCTGTGTGCCCACTGCGGAATCACTCCCCCCTGAGTCAGAGTTGTTATTCTCACTTTACAGGTAAGGATACTCGGGGTTAAGAGCTTTGCTTGCGGTTACCTGGGAAATAAGCGACGGAGAAAGGGTTGCTAACTGTGAAGTCCGTGGTCTCTTTGCTGCATTCCGAATCCTGTTCGGTAGATCTCTCTCTAGGCACTCAGGGCAATGCAACCACCTACTCGATATGGAGTGCGATCCTAAACTTGAGCATGCCTTTCAGGTTCTAGGGACTGGCGTCCTCTCACTCAGCAGCATCACCACATCACTGCGGGCCCGACTCGAGCAGAGCCCTACACCATAGGAGTTTGCAGCCAAGAGAAGTCATGGAGATGCTGCACATTCCCCCCAAATCTGTTCCCCTTCTTGTTCCGTGAAAAAGATGTAGAGGATTGAGTGTCCTATTTACAGTAACGTGTAAAGGATTGAACATCATACTTACTATAACAGTAACAATAGACATTTTAGCTGGGCCTGTGACTCCCCAAAGCAAGGCTACACTTCCCCAATCCCTCTTCAACTGTCTATGGCCGCAGGACTAAGTCTAGTGAGTGAGACAGAAGCGTAACTATGAGGAGCGTTTGTGGGACAGAGAGACGTGCCCTTCTCCCAGCACCTCTGCCCTCACCCCATGTCCTACTGTCCAGAATCAGACTGCGGTGGCTGGAGCTGCGGAAATCATCTTGGATTAGGAAGTGTAAGACCGAGGATGGAAGAAGCCTTTGTTACCACCTGAATTTGTTCCCCACTCATTGCTCAGGAAGGAGCCCAAATGCTGAGACATTGCAAGGTGCTAAGTGAGGAAACAGGAGGAAATTTGTCAAATTCATCTCTCTGAGAATTTGGGGGCTAAGGCTTTTTGACAGTAGTTTGGTGAATAAATTGCTAGGGGATTGGGTCTGGTGATTGGATTGGGAAGCAGAAATTGTCTTGAGCTGAGACACCTCCTGGTTAGGGGTTGCAGGTCCTACTGAGTCAGTTCCAATGCACAGCCGTTGGTCTGGGTGGCCTAGGTTGGTCTCTTCAAATGCAAAGTCTGGACGATATCTCAAAGGCCAGTCTTAGGTTTCACAATAGCAACGTTAACTGCCAAAGCCACTGGGGTGGACTGCTCCAGGTCAGGAGATCGAGACCAGATGGAGAAGAGTGAGACCTTGTCTCTATTAAAAATAGAAGTTAGCCAGGTATGGTGGCGCATGGCTGTAGTCCCAGCTACTCAGGAGGCTGAGGCAGAAGCATCAGTTGGGCCCGGGAGTTAGAGGCTGCTGTGAGCTATAATGATGCTACTGTACTGTACTCCACTCCAGCCAAAGAGTGAGACCCCATCTCAGAAAAGAAGAGGGAAAAGAAGGAGGAGGAGAAAGAGGAAGAAAGCTGGGTGGCTCACACCTGTAATCCCAGCACTCTGGGAGGCCAAGGCGGGTGGATTGCCTGAGCTCATGAGTTCAAGACCAGCCTGAGCAAGAGCAAGATCCCATCTCTAAAAAAGTAGTTGGGTGTTGTGGCAAATGGCCATAGTCCCACTACACGGGAGGCTGAGGCAAGAGGATCTCTTGAGCCCAAGAGTTTGAGGGTGCTGTGAGGTATGACGCCATGGCACTTTACTGAGGGTGAAAAAGGGTGACTCTGTCAAAAAAGAAGAAAAAGAAGAAGAGGGGGAAGGAGAAGGAGAAGAAGCAACTGGGGAAAGCGCAGATCTTGCACCAGTCAAGGACACAGACCTCTTAACCAGTAAGCAGTCAGGGGGAGGCAAGCTAGGCACAGCTGTTGTATAACTTTCAGCTACGTCTGTACTTCTGCAGAAATCAGACTTTTACCACGATTCTTGCCTCATGGCCTGACATTAATATAGGCAGTTTCACCTTAGTCTTTGACAAGATAGAATACTATACCATTCCTGGGCTTCATGTTTCTCATCTATAAGAGAAAGAAAAAACGTTTTCATGCTACATGTATTTGTTAGTTTTTGCCAGATAACAAACTATATCCATAGCTTGGCATCTGTAGCACAGTGGTTAGGGTGCCAGCTGCATATACCAAAGTTGGCAGATTCAAACCCAGCCTGGGACTGCTAAACAACAATGACAACAAACACAACAAAAAATAGCCGGGTGTTGCGGTGATGCCTATAGTCCCAGCTACTTGGGAGTCTGAGGCAAGAGAATCGTTTAAGCCCAAGAGTTTGAGGTTGCTGTGAGCTGTGATGCTAAGGCACTCTACAGAGGGTGACATAATGAGACTCTGTCTCAAAAAAAAAAAGAAAAAAAAAAACCAAACAAAACCAAAAAACTATATCCAACCTAATGGCCCCAAACAACAGTCATCTTATTTAGGTCCTGATTCCTTGGGACAGCTTGGTGCTAAAGATTTGGCTGGAGCTGAATGGTCCATCCCTGGCAGGCTGCAGCCTGACTGTCCTGGGGGCCACAGCTGGGAGGACTCCTTTTCTCCATCGTTTGTTTTCACAGAGGCTTCCAAACTAAAGAAAGCACAGAACATGAGATGCCACGCCTCCGTATGCAGGTGCTCTCCAAGCCTCAGCTTGTTTCCCGAATGTCCCTTCGATCTGAGCAAGCCACCCACAGCCATGATCACTGCGGGGACTGACTCGTGGAGGCCATGGCTACAATCAAACCTATTGTCTAAGCCACTGGTATTTGGGGGTTTTGTGTCACATGCACGTGATTTGAGTTCTAACTTGTACAAGTGGTGATACTCCTGCATAACTGTTATGTTCACCTTCACCAGCACATGAGAAAAAAAAAATTGTAGTATTTCTCAGTGTGGAAATCACAGTGGCTTGAGTCCCTACCATTTTTATTTTTTTTTGAGACAGAGTCTCAAGCTGTTGCTCTGGGTAGAGTGCTGTGGTGTCATAGCTCATAGCAACTTCCAACTTGGGCTCAAGTGATCCTCTTGCCTCAGTTTTTCTATTATTAGTAGAGACGGAGGTCTTGCTTTTGCTCTGGCTGGTCTCCAACTTGTGAACTCAAGCTATCCACCTGCCTCAGCCTCCCAGAGGAGTCCCTACCATCTTACTTGTCCTTATCTGCTGTCAAAATCATTGAGACTTAACTATTGGATGAGAAAATCAGAATTATACTTTAATTTCGAGCAATGCTAAGAAAACATGAAAAGGTTACTTTATTTTTTATTGTGGCCTTTGCTTAATGATGATCAAAAGCGAGGAATTATTTTCAAAAACATTCACATTCCATTTAAACAATTCCAGGGGGTCCTAAAAGTACCCTCTAGGCACTAGGGCCACCATATGCCGCTCCCAGAACCGTCCTGTTTTGCCTCTTCTGCTCACTCCAGCGATACCCCTGCTCAGGACGCGTCTGGAGAGAGGGAACTTCCGTGGCCTCTGCTGACGGCTCCTCCTGAAATCGCCGTTGCTATGTCAGGGTGCTGTCTCTGGGTGTCCCCACATGCCACTGCCTGAGGCGCCGGTCAGTGCTGGGCTCCAGGTGATGGCCCATCTTCCGCTCTTCTGATGCCGAGCTCTCAGGTGAAATTTGCCCCCAGGTAACTGAAGGGCCCCTGGGATTCTCTGCCACTTGTCTCGGATCCAGGCGTCTTGGTCATCCAGCTTCTGTTCTCTGCTCCCTACTCTGCAACAATGGGACTGGTCCAGTCTCCCCAAGAACAGGTAGCATGTCAGCAGCAGGGACAGCTCAGCTTGAACAAGCCACGAGGCCGCTCCGCCCACCCGCTTCCCACCTAATGCAAGAGCTGAGGCTCGGTTCTGCTGCAACTGCCCATAACAGTGCCAAGGGGCATTCGCTTCCTTCCCAAAGCACCTGTAAATGGTGTCTTCGCAATTTCCCCTTAAGATCCAGGTATTGTGGCTCACACCTGTCATCCTAGCACTCTGGGAGGTGGAGAAGGAGGATCATGTGAGCTTGAGACCAGCCTGAGCAAGAGTGAGACCCCCATCTGTATTAAAGATAGAAAAATCAGCTGGGCATTGTGGCAGGTGCCTGTAGTCTCAGCACTCGGGAGGCTGAGGCAGGAGGATCTTTTTTTATTTTTTTCAGGTTAAGTGAAGGTACCCTAAATGAGGGTACAATGAATTAGGTAACATTGTTTGCGTTTGTTAAGTAAACCCCCTTTTATAATTGTGTCCTGCCCCCAAGAGGTGTGCCATACACCCCAACATTGTGCCTCTTAAGTGGGAGCACACTCATTCCCAACCTCTTCCCCTCTCCCCCTACCCTCCTTCTCTTGCGCCCCCACTTTGAATTGATCTAAGTTTTCCCTTTTATGTGGGCATGTATTAGACCATCTCCTGGGTTCATATGAGAATGAACTACATTGGATTCTTGCATTCTTGTGATACTGTACTAAGAAGACTGTATTCCGACTCTATCCAGGTTAATACAAAAGATGTGAAGTCTCCATCTTCTTAAGGGCTGGATAGTGTTCCGTGGAGTCCATATACCAGAGCTTGTTAATCCATTCCTGGATTGATGGGCTTTAGGTTGTTCCCACATTTTGGCGATTGTAAATTGAACTGCGATAAACGGTCTAGTGCAAGTGTGATTTTTTTCTTCTGGGTAGATGCTAGTAGTGGGATTGCAGGGTCAAATGGGAGATCTAATTTGAATTCTTTGAGCATTCTCCATACTTTTTTCCAAGACTAGTTTGCAGTCCCAGGGAGGATTATTTGAACTCAGAAGTTTGAGGTTGCTGTGAGCCAGGCTGAGTCCACGCCACGGCACTCTAGCCTGGGTGACAGAGTGAGACTTCACCCCTTCCCCCCAAAAAAGATCCAAGGATGGGTTTATATTCTGGTACCTTGCATCTAGAACCCACACCCTGGAGATTTTGCCAAAGGAACAATCTGCTCCAAAGGTGAAGTTAAACCTCCTCTCACAGAAAACCATTCACAGCTCCAGAAGGGCAGGTTCCCACCTTCTCCTGGTTGAGGTTTCCAGACTGCAGAATCATGTCACAAAGCCCTGATTTATATTTGGAACAAATTATTACAACACAGCCAGATAAGCCCTTTAACAGATGTGTGAGTGTGGTTTTGGGGGAGAGTGCCTACTGCAGCCTGGTCCTCGTCTGTGAAGTTACTGCTCTCTTCAACGTATTGTGAGGTTTAAAGGCAAAAATGTCTGCAGAGTGGCTCCTGGTGACTGGGGGCTGCTGGAAGTCACCTTCTATGCCCAGTGGGATCCTTCCTGTTTGTCCACGGAGAGGGAATTGGGGACTATCCATTCTCACTGGACAGTACAGACAGGAGTTTGGCAGCTGGGACCCCTTAACTTGCCTTTACTAGGAATATAATTTATGTAGTAGTGACCTTGATGGTGTCCTTTAGGGCCAAGAATGGGTCTGTTTTTCCAAGTGCTGGCTGATGTGCAAACACTTGGGCCCTGCAGCTCTCCCGTGGGCCCACGTGCGACCAGCTTGGAAAGGATAGGTGGAGACAAATGGGGGCCACTTCATCGTTTTTTCCTTGATGGATTAATTTAATCTCATTTTTCCGCTAGCAAATATAGGGCAAGAGTTTCCTGATAGTATCTGACTCCGGATACCCGGTGAACAGTTGGTGTAGATTAAGGATGTTACATAAATACAGCAGCAGCAGACACCCCTCAGCCTGAGCAGAGAGGTGGGGAGGTGGGCAATGCACAGGTGGTTTGTCAACACACACCATGGCAACCGGCAGCCGGGGCCAAATGGATTTCCCATGGATTTTTTTTTTTCTCATTCTTTTGGCAAATGTCTATCGCGTACTACTCTGGGAAGTGGTATGGCACAATGGTTAAATGCGAACCAGAAAGCCGAATGGTTCAGAACCCAGGTCCTCTCACTTACTAAAGTGGGTGTAGGCCGAGTGCCGGGTGCCTGCTTCCTTGTCTGTGAAATGACACTCCCAGCACTGGATTGTCGCAAAGATCACATGACAGACACATTCAAAGACTCAAAGGAAGCCCTCGGAAACTTTAGTGATTACTGTATTATTATTACCAGCTGAGCCCTGAGCCACTCGGGGTTTCCAACGACAGAGTCCTGGTTCAAAGTGCTGGCTCAAGGCAGTGAGAAGGCAACGGTCCCACCATAAAAACAGCTCCAACATGGCGGGGTGTTTTCCTTTTATTTTGTTTTCTATTGCATTCCAGGCCTAGGACGGTGCTTGGCTCATAGCAGATGCTCAAGACATTTTAGTCGAACAAATACATTTAAATAATTGTTCAGTAGCTATGCTGGACCATACAGGATGCAGGTGGGACGCAGACAAGGGATGTCAGTAAAATGATAATTAAAAATTAGATCAGTGACATAGGGAAGGAATTAAAATACACGAACAGGGCGGCGCCTGTGGCTCATCGAGTAGGGTGCCAGCCCCATATACCGAAGGATACAGGTTCAAACCCGGCCTCAGCCGAACTGCAAAACAGAAAAATAGCCGGGCGTTGTGGCGGCACCTGTAGTCCCAGCTACTCCGGAGGCTGAGGCAAGAGAATCGCCTAAGCCCAGGAGATGGAGGTTGCTGTGAGCTGTGATGCCATGGCACTCTACCAAGGGTGATAAAGTGAGACTCTGTCTCTACAAAAAAAATAATAAATAAAATTAAAAAATAGGGCAGTGCCTGTGGCTCAAGAGTAGGGCGCCAGCCCCATATACGAGGGGTGGAGGGTTCAAGCACAGCCCCAGCGAAAACTGCAAAAAAATAAAAATTAAAATAAAATAAAATAAAATAAAATACACGAAGAGTGTGTGCCACACCTTTTGGAGGCAAAACACGATTGTAAGAGGGACTTTACCTAACAAATGCAATCAGTGTAACCTGGTTTCTTATACCCTCAATGAATCCCCAACAATAAAATAAATAAATAAATAAATAAATAAAATAAAATACACAAAGAGCATGTAATCTCATTCAGCAATAGAATTTTATGAAAGAAGTTACAGTAAAGGTTTTAAAACTTGGCTAAGATTAATGACTCCTGTGGCTGAGTAGGGCGCTGGCCCCATAGACCAAGGGTGGTGGGTTCAAACCCAGCCCCGGCCAAACTGCAACAAAAGAATACCTGGGCATTGTGGCGGGCGCCTGTAGTCCCAGCCACTAGGGAGGCTGAGGGAAGAGAATCGCCTAAGCCCAGGAGCTGGAGGTTGCTGTGAGCTGTGTGACGCCACGGCACTCTACCAAGGGCGATAAAGTGAGACTCTGTCTCTAAAAAAAAAAGAAAATACAGATTAATTTCACTTCTCGTTTCTGAATGTCCTACAAGAAGCCGCTAAGAGTCCACCCAAATGACTCATTTTTTCACTGTGTGTTTCTGTTGGAGGGATGGAAATTAAAGAGAGAAATGGTAGTGGTTGTTCTGAAAGCTGAAGAAACTTTCCATCTTGAGAAGCTCTGAAGTCCACTGCAGAGACCAGCGCTCTCCAGCCTCCTGTTCATTACAGAGATACGCATCTCAGGAACTTCGGGCCATGTGGTGGGGTGACTTTTTTGAAATTCAAACAAAGAGGAGTTTGTTATGAAGCACACAAGGGCAGTTCTGAAAGCTTCATTAATTCTAATAATAAATTCCAATTAATTCATTAGCCATTTCCTGATTTTCTGAAATCCTTCATTTTCTAAATAACACTGGGTGAAATTAAGAATGGTCCAATTTTAACTGATAGAACCAAAGCTAACCCTTTAGCTATTTGTAAAACTAAAAGAGAAGCGTGGGCCCAGGTCTGAGGCCAGTAATTTGCAGCAATTCTTCTCTCATGCAGCCCTTGGAACAAGGAGTCCTAGCCTTCCCAGGCATATTAGGGATCTAGTGGTAAACAGAGCTGCTTCTCCTGGCTAGGGGGCCCCCAGCAAGGCTGTGGTGGGAACACACTCCCAATTCTCCAGCACAATCAGCCCCATGTAAATACAGCTTTCTAGTAGAGGTGGGGGAATGGGATGAGGATGTGTGGTGGGGGATGGGGGCCCGGGTTGTCTGAGAGCCTTTCCCCCTCCATCACTGACCTTATTGACCACCGTGGTCTTTAGCGGCCCCTCTCCCCGCGCCTGGACTGTGTCTTCTCCCCAGGGCGCTGCCTCCCTGCTCAAACCTGGCCCCAGGGCCTGCCCTGCCACAGGCCTTCAAGGCCATTCAGGCATCAGCCCATCAGCCATCATCACAGCTTTTAGCTCTTCAATGCCGGTGTCTCTGTGTTTGTAGAAAACTGGACACGGAAATATATCAACCCACAGGCTGATAAATCGAGAACGAAACTCTGTTCTATATGAGGATTTCCCAGAAAATCCTTCTGAAAACTGAGCTTTCCCGATGAACAGAGGTGGATTTATCAGGAAGTCAGCAAAGCTTAAAGTACAGGGTCCCTCACCTGCAGCGGCCTCCAAGGCCGTGGGAAAACCCCTGACAATGGGTTTTCATGGCTATAGGTTTTTTGTGAATTTGTCGAAGTCCAATATTTCGATTGCAATTGCTCATAGCTGTTGTCTCCTTCCACTGTGACGTCCTCTGAGGGCCACTTTCCCTTGGGTCCATGGTTCTGGAGTGTCTGGGAGAAATTTTAGCATCCAGGTAAAGAGATTGATCTAACCCCACTTAGCCCAGGTGCAGTGTGACATTTTTATATGGGTCGAATTCGCTTTGGTGTATAGTTGAGTTACTATTGCTAGATACCCTGGTGCAGGAAAGGAGGTCAGGGACATCTCTGCCAACCACATATTGACCTGGTCACACTCCCAGCAGGAGGTGACGGTCATTGAATGGGAGAGTGACAGAAGCTACACAGGAGGGCGGGCGCCCGGTGGGGAGCGCGAGGACTGACTGGGCCCAGGTCTCTGGGGAGAGGAAACTTCTAGCCACTCTCCCTTTCCTCACCAAGGAAAGTCCTTGTCTTCTATGTGCGGGTTCTAGAAGCTTCTTCCCAGTCAAGGAAGCAGGAAGCGCCTTTGCCTCCCCTTCGCTGGAGTGAATGGACTCTACCCTCAGCCTGGTGCCAGGCTGGTAGAGACCACCACACTCCTTCTTGGGGCTGTAGGAGACCCATTTCTAAAAATCTAAATTTTTACAAATGAAATATTTCAGTATCTTGAGGCATGTCAGTATTTAGAAACATTTTGGGGAACATGATTTCATACAATGAATACTTGCTTCCCAATCGCTCTGTCCTAAGTGCTAGGATGGCAGGCAGTAGCCGACCTCCCCTGGCACTTTGCTGGGCACCGTGTTGCGTGTCTGAGCTGTGCATTGTTTCTTCGTGGTGGAGACTTGCTGAGGAAGTCCCTGTCAGGGGACAATTGTCTCAATTTTATAGGTGAGTCACTTGAGCCTTACTGGGGTTGTGCAACCTGCTGAGAGCCTCTCAGTTCTGAAGTGGTAGAAGCAGTCTTCCAAAGTTATGCTCTCTTAACTTTAGGAATTTGCCTTTTACTTAATATTGTCTTACAATTACGTAAAATGCAAACATGGTTCTCCAGGCAAACCTGTAAACACACTGTCTCTATTCTTTTCTCCTCCATGCTATTTCATTCTGCTCCCACTAGTAATTTCTTTCATGGTTTATCCTTCCAATTTTTTTAGATATACAACCCAAATACCTTTCTTAAACAATTGGTAGCATACTGTACGTACTTTTCTTCATCTTGTTAAATTCAGAGAACAGGGACACAATTATAAGAGGGACTTTATCTAACAAATGCAATCAATGTAACCTGATTCTTTGTGATCAGTGTAACCTGATTCCAAACACACACACAGAAAATAAAAATAATTCAGAGAACAGAAAACAAAATGATGCACTTAAACCTAAATTGTGTACAGTTGAAGACATGACCACACAGAGAAAGGCTATTCTAAGGTGATTCAAATACACAGCTAGTTGACTACTTTCCCTACTTTGGAAGACACCTCGAAACCATCTGATGGTTTTGAAAACTGGTAAATTAAAGAAAAGAGTCAAGAGTTTGTCCTGCCACTCCCACAAGCTGCGTCAGTTACATGTTCAATGAAGTTGTTCATTTTTTAGACATGTTACAATTACATTGGGTTTTCTGATTCTTGATAGTTTAGACATGCATGCTACAATATTTATAGATACACGTATTTTAATTGTACAAACTGTTGATGAGAAGTTTGTCATCATGGAAGTATTTCAGCTCACAGAACCAAGAAGAACACCACATTGCAACCCCTACGAGTCAGCAATAATCACCAAGATATTAATATCACAAAAAAGGAGACAACTAGATGTTAGGTAATTGAAAAACTTACTTCATCTCCCTGTCCCAATTACCCTCTGAAAATTTCAAACTTATGGCCCGCCCCCACAGCTCTTCCCGCCAGAGCAGTAACTCCTTATTGGCTATTCTACTGTCCTGTCATCTCCCCTAACCGACCCTATAGAAGGGTGCGCTTTTCTTTCGGCTCTCTCTCTTTTTCTCTCCTGCTTGGTGCTGTTCTGCAGCATCCCTCACCAATAAAGACCTTTCGTACAAGCCTTGGCGGTCTGTAAGATCTCTGCCGGTGGACTGCCGCCCTTTCACTAGACATTATCAGCCTCACAATGGATGTAAACAACACTACCTATACTCTTATCAAAAACAAAATGAAGCCTAAAGAAAAAAAAAATCAAACCTGATTCTTAGCAAGCCTCTTTAACCAGTGGTCACAGAAACTACACGTGAAAGGGAACAGCATGATGGGCATACAAACAGCAAACTCCAGACTGTGGAATGTTCTATAGGAAAAACAACCTCATTTCTTTGAGTAAGTTTCAGGGAATAAAGAACAAGATGAAAAGCAGAACATATAGGCTTGGCACCTGTAGCTCAGCGGCAAGGGCGCCGGCCACATATACTGGGGCTGGTGGGTTCCAACCTGGCCCAGGCCTGCCAAACAACGACAACTACAACCAAAAAATAGCTGGGCATTGTGGCAGGCGCCTGTGGTCCCAGCTACTTGGGAGGCTGAGGCAACTTAATCGCTTAAGCCCAAGAGTTTGAGGTTGCTGTGAGCTGTGATGCCACAGTACTCTACTGAGGGCAGCATAGTGAGACTCTGTCTCAAAAAAAAAAAAAAAAAAGAAAAAGACCACATAGATTAAAAGAAGCTCAAGCAATATAATCAGTTTCTTTTCTTTTTTTTTTTTTTTGAGACAGAGTCTCACTCTGGCTAGAGTGCTGTAGTGTCATAGCTCACAGCAACCACAAACTCCTGGGCTCAAGCGATCTTCCTGCCTCAGCCTCCCCAGTAGTCAGGACTACAGGTGCCCTCCACAAAGCCGTGCTTGGGTTTTTTTTTTTTTTCATTTTTTTTTTTTTTTCTGTTTCAGTAGAGATGGGGTCTAGCTTCGCTTAGGCAAACTCCTGAGTTCAAGGGATCTTCCCACTTTGGCCTCCCAGAGTGCTAGGATTACAGGTGTGCCTGGCCAATATAATCAATTTTAATGTATGGATTTTATTTCATTTCTGATTCTAAGAAATAGTCAAAATATATTTTTAGGGCTCGGCGCCTGTGGCTCAACGGGCTAAGGCGCCAGCCATGTACACCTGAGCTGGTGGGTTCGAATCCAGCCCAGGCCCGCCAAACAACTTGGATGGCTGCAACCAAAAAATGGCCAGGCGTTGTGGCGGGCGCCTATAGTCCCAGCTACTTGGGAGGCGGAGGCAGGAGACTCACTTGAGCCCAGGAATTGGAGGTTGCTCTGAGCTGTGATGCCATGGCACTCTATCCAGGGTGACAGCTTGAGGCTCTGTCTCAAAAAAAAAAAAAAAAAATATATATATATATATATATTTTTAGGATACAGAGAAACACAGCAATTGCTGAATAAATATTTGATAAAAGTTAAGTTGTTCATATTTTAGATATGTTAGTGTTATTGTACGTTGTTTTATTCTTTTTTTTTTTTTTTTGAGACAGAGTCTTACTCTGTAGCCCTCAGTAGTGTGCTGTGGTGTCATAGCTCACAGCAACCAAGTTTGTTCTTGGGCTCAAGTGATTCTCTTGCCTCAGCCTCCCAAGTAGCTGGGACTATAGGAACCCACTGCAACACCTGGCTATTTGTTGTTGTTGTTGTTGTTTAGCAGGCCGGGCTGGGTTTGAATCCTCCAGCCCCGATGCCTGTGACTGGTGCCTTAACCACTGAGTTACAGATGCCTCAAGTTTTTTTTAATTCTTGATAGTTTAGATATACATACTTAATATTTATAAATGAAACATTATGCCTGAGATTTGTTCCAAAATAATACGGCAGAGAAGGAGAGCGGCTGGAAATATAGATGAGACAATTATTGAATCAGGGTGATGAGTACATGGGATTTTACTATATTATTCCTCCTACTTTTATATATGTTTGAAAATCTCCATACAACAAAGTGTTTTAAAAACTTTTAAAAAGTCTGTGCTTTTAAACAGTGAGTTGGTCCCATCTTGCTTCCCATCTCCCTGTCAGTTCACAACACAGGTTGGTTAATTTTCTGCCAGTTTTGAAAAGCAAAATTCATCAGTGTTACTGAGTAATATACTCGGATCATTCTTCACTAACTGTAACTACTTTCCTCCTCTCTTCTCTGTTCATTTAGTACGATTTACCCTCATTCCAGTTGAAATATTACTTAATTTCCCTACTAATCTGGCCAAGGGAGTTGCAAGATTCCCAAGCAGATTCCTAATTCCTGGATCCGGAAAGCGCTGCTGAGCTGAAGGCTCCCAGGTGCTCCCAGGGTCCGGAGCCGTCTCTGCTCCTGTTTCTGCTTCCCTTAGAGGGGTTCAGCAGCAGTCTGTAGCCAAGAATGGTCACATCAGCAACTCTGGGGGACGTGGGGCCCACGCAGGCCCCTCCCCGGAAGGCCTGTCACCCCACCTGGTGGGCCTGCTCTCAGCAGAAAGGTCACCCCCATGGGTTGCCTCAGTTGTGAGGAGATGCCTCCTCCGAGGTTCTGCCCTGCAGGGGCAGCCTGCATGAGGTGGCCTGGCCAGTGCTGCTCAACACAGGACAATTCTGACTGACAGTTCAGCCTCGGGGTTCCGTACCCACTCGGCTGAGGCCTTCGGGCCGCAACACAACTTAACATCTCCTCTGCCCACTTCTGTCCCCTTCAGCTCCCTCCCTTGGAGAGCTCTCCCCAGGGATCTCCTGATTCACACCCCACACTTCGCTGTCTCAGAATCCCTTCCTGAAGACCCAAACGGGGACAGTGATGGCACAGGCAAGGCCTGGCCATACCAGCGGCTGAGCAGCTGCATCAAGGCCTGTCATTGACACCTTTGCTTAATAGTTCCAAACACTGAGGCTGCCCTGAAAAGCGCTTGAGTGGCCTACACTCAAACAATGCAGACTGCTGGTTGCCTTGTGGTCTGTGGACACTAGTGAAATTGCTGGTGCTGGGCTCACGCCATCGCCTCTTAGGCCGGAAATGTGGCCCCCGGGGGGTTCTTCCTTGCACCTCCCGGGGACAGTTACCAAGGCTGGCTTTGCTTCAATACCATTGCCAAAGCTTTCATACTGCATGCACTTGGAGCACAATTCCTTCCCAGTCCATGTTTTTCCTACAACTGGGGTTCTGGGTTACAATGGGCACCAGGGTCGTGGGTAAGGAGGAGGGGAAATGCCACCAGCAGTCATTTAGTGCATGACCTTCCTGGTTTAACTGCAGTCAAGATGAATATGTATGAGGCGTTTTGTGGCTGCATTCACTATGCTGGACCCTGTTCACACAAGATCTTCTGTTCCTCGACCATGAGTTCCACTAACAAAGAGTTTCCAGGCCACATCCCTGCCCTGTTGCCGGATAGCAGAGGTGACCTGGGCAGAGAATGGGGAGGGCCTGGGGTGGCCTTGTGGTAAAGAACTCCAGCTGCACGAGGAGGAGAGGGAAGGATCCACCCCTGACAGCTGCCCGGGCAGCCGGCCAACTCTTTCTCATCCTTGGGGAGAGCCACGTGAAACGTTGCCGCCTACAGGAACTTCCAAGAAGTCCTCCGGGATGCTCAGCCTGGGCTCCTCATCCGCCGTCTCCTCGTTCTCTCGGGCTGCCACCTGCTCCACCCTCCACTCCTCCACTGTTGGGAGCTCCTACGGGGCCAGGAAAGAGCGTGAGAAGGCACGAAGGCCGCCAGGTCCTCCTGCTCAGTGGCCAGTCCTCGGCGACTATGCGTCACCTTGGTCTTGCGCAGCTCCTGGCCCGCCAGCTGGGCCCCCAGGACGGCCTGAGCTTTCTCCTCCAGGAGCTTCTCCACGGTCTGCCTGCTGAGCAGGAGCTCTCTGCGCAGGGACTCGTTTTCCTGGGTCAGTAGTCGATGGGCCACTGGGTATTGCTGCCTGATGGCAGAGGATGGCAAGGACGGCTGACCCGCTCAGCTCACGAGTGCTGCAGAGCTTGGGGAACCTGGGACGAGACAATTGTCTCTGCAGCTCTGCAACAAAAGCCTCATTTCAACTTCTCTAAAGCCCCCTATGCACAGGGGCCTGGCCAAATAAGACTCATATTCTCAGGCGGCGCCTGTGGCTCTTTGAGTAGGGCGCTGGCCTCCTAGACCAAGGGTGGCGGGTTCAAACCCGGGCCTGGCCGAACTGCAACAAAAAAACAGCCGGGCTTGTGGAGGGTGCCTGTGGTCTCTGCTACTTGGGAGGCTGAGGCAAGAGAATCGCCTAAGCCCAGGAGTTGGTTGCTATGAGCTGTGATGACGCCACAGCACTCTACTGAGGGTGACAAAGTGAGACTCTGTCTCTACAAAAAAAAAAAGAAAGAAAGAAAAGAAAGAAAGAAAGAAAAAAAAGAAAAAGACACAGTCTCGGGCGAGTAGTCGCCGTCACCAGTCGTCTGGGAGCTACTCTGGCGTTCGCTTCCCTTCTGCTTCGTCTTCTTGATGTAAGAAGAGGGCAAATTGTGTGCCAGGTGAAACTCCATCAGCTGTGGACGGGACAAGCAGTAGTTTAGTGCTCATGGAAAGCGTAAGCCCTTCTGCCACGCTCACCTCTCCAAGGATCGTGTGGGTCCGTCGGTCTACTTGACGGCTTATCCGAAACGCGCGTTCTCGTGTGCACCGTCTGATCTAACGCCAGGAACGTCCAGACACGTGAGTGTGATGGTCACTCGGTGGCTGACACGGACCATAGATAACGTGGCTCACCAAAGACGAGAGTGGCACCTCAGTGGGGTCGCCTGACACGAGGCTCCCGGAGTTTCCCCGGGAATCTTGGAGGGCCAGGGGGCAGAGCCAACAGGTTTGGACGGGGAGGTAGAAAAGGAGGCCTGGAGCGGGGGGAGCTGCGCACGGCGGGGCCTCCCTGGCAGGTGTGACCGCCCCGCCCCAGCACGGACGGCACTTTGACGCCAGAGTATCCTCGTGGCACAAGGGTGGCGAACACACCAGGTTAGTGCCCAGTGAATCTGGGGACCTCGGAGAAGGAGGACGAGCGGGCATCGTCTCAGAGAGAAGTCTGCCCGAGTCGCAGGCTGAAGAACCTGTGCAAGATGTTGTCCTCAAGCTCTGTGACTCTCCGGAGCCTCTGGGAAAACCGCTGCTTCGCAAGGATGTCCCCCGTTCAGCGTGTGGCACCCGGAGAACCTCCGGTGGTATGACTGGGGGACGATGGCGAGGCCGCGGGGTTCCCTCTGCCAGGGTCTGAGCCACAGACGCAAAGTGCATCTCAGCCCAGATCGAAGCGAGCGGATGCGAGGAGAGAACTCAGTGGGAAGTGTCCCAGCCTCTCGGCAGGGTGGCGACCCGGGGGCAAAGCGAACCGAGCCGGTTCTGCCACGGCCACTCGGAGATGGCGCTGACGCCGGGGTTAGGGGAGTGAGGGAGCCTGAGACTTCTCAGACCTGAACCCCGTGCTGCCGAGACCCCTCGCGCGGGGGAACGTGCGCGCAGATGAGAGAAAGCCGAAAGGGGGCGCAGGGCTGGGGCACCGCGCCGGCCGATCGCGGCCGGGCTGTGTCGGGAGCCGCGACCCCGGCACGTTTTGCCTTCTTCCTGGCTCGGGCAGTTTTTCCTGTCGGATTTCTTCCGACAACCCAGCCGGTGGCGGGGGAAAGCGGGATCTAGGGGAACGGGATTGGGAACTCATGGACGAGACCCGCGTAAGTACAGAGCAACGTCCAGGCAGCCTCCACTCCCCAGCCGGGCAGAAAGGCGGCTGAGCCCGGACGGGTGGGGCCTGGAGCTGCCAGGGAAATAGACGTGGGTGGGCGTGGCCTCCATGCTCCCCGCCCATTGGTCGGTGAGGGAGAGCGACGAAAGGGGGCGTGGCCGGGCAGACCCGCGGAGGCGAGTTACAATGGCAGCTGGCCCCGCCCACTCCAGGAAGTGTGTGTGTGTGTGTGTGTGTGTGTGTGTCTGTGTGTGTCTGTGTGTGTGTCTGTGTGTGTCTGTGTGTGTGTGTGTGTGTGTCTGTGTTTTGGGGGGTGTGGTAGCCCAGCCGGACCCTTCTTGGCCTCCTTCAAAGAATTCTGTGACCTGCTGCTCCTGAGAGAGACCGCTCTCCCGGCCTCAGCCGAAACCCGGTGGCGCCCCCGAGCCCCCACCTGCTCCCGCCGCGGGGCTCTGTGATCCCCGGTCTCGGGACGCACCGCCCCTCGCACGCCCTTATCCCCGAAATCTGCTCCAGGGACCCCCTAGCGGTCCGCAGAAGCCCCCTCCCTCGAGGGTCCCTTCTCTGGTCCTGGAAGCGTCTCTGTCCCCCTCGCAGCCAGCCGGATCCAGCCCAGGGCACTCCGACTACTCCCCCAGCTGTTCCCCCTCCTGGACCCTGAGGTCAGTCCCTTTCCTCTGAAAGCGAGCTCTGGCTCCCGAGGTCACCTTGGCCGGGGTCCTTCCGAATCCCTGTACGCCTGGACCTCTGCCCTAGCCTCAGCAAGTCAATCACTGCTGCCCCCCGCCCTCCTCTCCAGCCCAACTGCAGGACTGCCCCCCCTCAGAACCCCCCAGGCCATTTCTCAGCCCCTGCCCTTCCTTTCCCCTTGCTCTCCCATCTTCTAAGATGTGCTGTGCAGCCCTAGCCAGGGACGAAGATGATGACCGCTGCTTCTCCTGCTTCCCTGCCCTGGCTCCGGAGCCTGGCTCGCTTCGTGTCTGACGGTCACTAGCTGATTCTAAATCCAGATCAACCTCTTTTTATATCGGGAACAGAAACAAACAAACAAAGTGTTTCCAGGGGTGTAAGCATCATGTCAGAGAGAGAGTCACATAAATCTAGGCCATACTTTTTATTTGCAGATAAAACAGACAAAAAACTACACTTAATCAGATGCTATATCCTAGGCACCCTGAGAAGTGCTAAGCATTGCTTATTATTTGCTTTTGAGACAGAGGCTCAAGTGATCCTCCTGCTTCAGACTCCAGAATAACCAGAACGACAGACGCTGCCACAACACCCAGCTGATTGATTTTCCTATTTTTCAGAGATGGAATTTCACTCTTGCTCAGGCTGGTCTCCAGCTCCTGAGTTCAAGGGACCTGCCTGCCTCAGCCTCCCCAGGTACTGCCTTTTAAAATCCTCTCATCATTCCCTGCATTACAAGACACACGACAGCTGAGCCACTTGCCAAAGGTCCAGCCAACCTGGATGACCAAGTGTGTGACACCAGAACTCTGACCCACTCTGCTCTACCTCCCATTATACAGTCATTTGCAGCTATTACTAATGAAAGCGCATGTGCAGAAAATGCAATAAATAAGTAAATACACCTTCTGGGAAGGAGGCCAATGACTGAGACTGGCACCTAGGGCTATTATTGAGTCAAGTATTAATTTAGAGCTAAGCCTCCCAGCAACCAAGGCAAAAGGGAAAAAATGTGTCATATGGTATTTGATTTTTTTCTTTTTTTATGAGATAGAGTCTCATTATGTTACCCTGGGTAGAGGGTGGTGGCATCACAGCTCACTCAAACTTTTGGGTTTAAGAGATTCTCTTCCCTCAGCCTCCCAAGTAGCTGGGACTACAAGCACCCACCACAATGCCCGGCTATTTTTTGGTTGCAGTTGTCATTGTTGTTTGGCGGGCCGGGGCTGGATCCGATCTTGCTAGCTCTGGTTTATGTGGCTGGCACCCTAGTCGCTGAACTATAGGCGCTGAGCCTGGTATTTTATTTTTTTTATTTTGCAGTTTTTGGCCGGGGCTGGGTTTGAACCCACGACCTGCGGCATATGGGGCCAGCGCCCTACTCCTTTGAGCCACAGGCGTCGCCCTGGTATTTGATTTTTAAAAGGAAGACCTGCTCTCCCTTGCCTCACCCTAAACCTGGCACAGTCTTACACACTAATTCATCTGTAAAATCTAGGAACCATCTACATTTTCCAGGCACTTTTCAGTTTTTCAAAAGACATACTTGTTCCTGACACCAAACTCTTAACTGAATTGCTGGCATGGTTTTTCAGAAGAGGCACATTGGGGAACCCGATGGATAATGTCTTTGTGAGAGTTGGTGCAGGAGCCACAGGATCCCCGTCCCAGCCCCCACTCTTGCTGCCGACTCCCAGTTAAGGCAGGTGACAGGGTGTTCAGGCTGTGGGGACTGCAGGGGGTGAGCATTACAAGGCTCTTTGTGTGACCATGAACTACCGTGATCTGTTCAACTGAAAATAACCAGTAACACCATTGTGCAGAAAAGTGTGCTTTGCTGTATGCTGTATTGTCCATATTAGAGGACAGTATACAGCCTCCAGTATGTTGGCTGTGTGGTTCCCCAGTGGATTCACAGACAAGAAACAGCAGGTTCAACCATTTAAGAAGAAATTACGGAAGAAATAAAATTGAAAACATCTTAAATTCTATCCATCGACTTAGTGTATTTTCTTGAAAATTGGTGAAACACACAAGTATTAGGTTCTTAGTAGTAGAACATCTTGGCACAGCCACAGAAAAGTGGTGACCACAAAATGAGGTTACAAGTGAGAGGACCACGTTCCTCGATGTCTTTCTGGCTTTTTATGGGGGTATACCTGAAGTCTGGAGGTCAAAGCAGTTCATGGGGATGAGCAACTGGCCTTGCTAGAGGAGACGGGGCTGTGGGCTTGCTGCCACTTCAACCCCTAGAATGTTGAAACAGCCTCCTTCCTCAGAAGGGATTCCTTGCTGGACCATAAACCAGGTGCTGTATTTCTTACTCTGCCATTGGGCCTAACAGCATTGAGTCAATGTACTTTCTGAATTTCCAGGGCAGAGCAGCGTAATGCACCCAGCCTGCCCCAGACCTTACTGGCAGCACATCTGTTAATATCTCCAGAACAGTGTTCCTCATGATCTAATGTAATGAGTGGACACAGGTGAATAGACTCTGGCCAGTGTCCAAGGCAGGGGAAACCTAATCCTTGCCTTGTGCTTTCATCTTGCTATTTTAAATGTCGGTTTTTCCTTAAACAAGATACACTTTCTCACAGGAACCCTTTGTGCAGGAAGATGTGTTTGCATTTCAAAGTCTTATATTTCCCAACAAAGTCAAGTTCTGAGAACACATTTTGCTGTGATAAAAACCTGAGATTAGAGAGGTAAACAATAGTACGCTGTGTAAAAAATGTCTTCTTTGCTGTGGAATTAGCCATGAGAGACCCAGAAATATGCACTTATGCATCTTCTTTGTCTGTGAATCCACTGGGGAACCACACAGCCAACATACTGGAGAAATGGGTGGACATCCACAGGTGGGGAGGGAACGGGCAGTGACTGCTGGGCATGTGTCTGCAAAGAATATTAACTGTCCTCCAGCTGGTGACTTTGACAAATTACTCCCCCTGTATGCATCTTAATTTGACATCTGAAAAATGAAGGCATTGGATGACAGCGTTTCAAACTTCCCTGAAGATAAGAATCCCTGGGGTAGTGGCTAAATATTGAGATTAATAAATATTTCACAGAAATTCTAATTGCATGGATCTGGGTTGGGGCCCAGTAACCTGATTTTTGTTTATTTTTTGTTTTTTTGTTATCAAAGTATCGCCAATTTGCATTTCCTAATGGAGCTGTATAATGATCATTGGCCGCTGCTAATAGCACAGCAGAGCTGATCTGGCATCAGAAGCTTCCTGATGGGTGGACCATCTATGAAGTATTCATTTTTTTAAAAAAATACATTTACTTTGGCTGATTGGAATATGAAGTATTCTTGCAAAAAAAAAAAAGGACTCAAATTGAAATCTGATAAAGTTTTTATTTTATTTTATTTTATTAATTAATTAATTAATTAATTTTTTAAGAGACCGAGTTTCACTTTGTTGCCCTCAGTAGAGTGCTGTGGCATCACAGCTCACACCAACCTCCACTCCTGGGCTTAGGCGATTCTCTTGCCTCAGCCTCCCGAGTAGCTGGGACCACAGGGGAGGCCACGACACCCGGCTATTTTTGTTGTTGTTCTTGCAGTTTGGCCGGGACCGGGTTTGAACCCACCACCCAACTACCAAGTTTTTAAATCTAACTATCCCTACAAATTTATAGGACATGCAGGGGTTAGAGGAAGATGAAAGCGGCAAAATACAGACAATATGTGTAAGACACTGACCCAGTGTGTCCAGTGAATGGATTCCAAAGAACAGAAGATTAAGGAGGTAGGTGTGACACGTAGATTAAGACAGCAAATTAAGGAGGTAGGTGTGACATGTAGATTAAGACAGCAAATTAAAGGGTCGCGCCTGTGGCTCAACGGAGTAGGGCGCCAGCCCCATATACTGGAGGTGGTGGGTTCAAACCTGGCCCTGGCCAAAAACTGCAAAAAAAAAAAAAAAAAGACAAAAAATTAAGGAGGTAAGAGTGACATGTAGATTAAAATGGAAAATCTCGAACCTGTGAGCTCAGGCAATCCACCCATCTCAGCTTCCCAGAATGCTGAGATTACAGGCAGGAGCCACAACGCCTGGCCCCTTTATACTGAAGTCTAAAAATAAGAGAACCAATAAACATGGTTCAAAACATGTACAAAATTAACATTTTCCAGCATCAGGTTATTGCACGATTGTTTGTTTGATAAGCTGGGGACCACAGAGGACCATGATGTCAGACTCCAGTACAGAAAATATTTTTTCTCCTGTCCTCGTTTAAAGCTCAAACCATCTTCTTGTTTCCTTCTGAGACCAGAGGAAGAGCCTGGGCTCTTGGCCAGCACCTCCTTTTTGGAACTGGCCTCTTTTCATTCCTCTAAAGAATGAAAAAGAGCAGGGAAATCTGAAAAACATTATGCACCTCCCACAAAAGAAAGTACAAACATACTGCAAGAAGAAAGATTTCTCATAGGCATTGTAGCCAAGTGCTCATTTTATTTTCGGGTAAGTGGGAGAATCTTTCCTTAGAAACTCAGCTGGGAGAAAACAGGATATACTGTAACTAGGTTGTAAATAGGTTTCAATCCCTTGGGCTCCCTGCCTTTAATTCCTAAGGCTCAACCCCACAGTGGAATTACGGGGCTGAGATCCTTGATCTCACGTTTTTAAAGTTTCCTTCTTTATACAACTCTGGAATTCCTTATGTGCACAGACTAAATAGAATCAGAACCAAATTCATGATAAATGACCTAAAAAAAATCCCTTGCAATAAAATAGGCATTTTCCTGAAAAGAAAGGAAAACAGACCCAAAAGAAGCCACCCAAATTGTTTTCCTTGCAGGCTGAGCTAAGTGCCTTTGTTCTGCACTCGGACTCCCGACCCTTGGTGCTCTTTTCATTAATTTGCTGGAGGATACCGAGGGATTTGAATTCCATCCTGTCCATAAAACCTCCAGTCACTCCTGGGAGCCAAGCCAGGATGGGGAACCCGTGGCCTCAGGGCCACACGTGGCTTTCTGCATCCGTAAGTGTGTGACCTTAACACTGAATCCAAATTTTACAGAACAAATCTTACTAAAGGAATTTGTTCTGTGATGTTTGGATTTGGTTGAGGGGCTGCATCGGGGGATCTGGAAGGACACATGTAGCCTGGAGGCTGCAGGTTCCTGAGGAAGTTACAGTCAGAAGGAAAAAAATGAGTTAACACCTGGCAGAGTGTGAATAAAACTGCCAAGCCTTCCCCTGCCTTCTCTCCTGTAGTGCACGGCCCCTCTGCTGCTTCTCCTTTCGTGGGTGGAGGAATCAAGCTTAAGGGGTCATGGCTAGCAAGAAGCTGAGCTGTGATTAGATCACATTTCTGTTTAACTCTGAATCTCAAGTCAAACTTCTGTTTGACTGCAATCTCACCGTGATTACTCTCCTCTAACGGGAGGTACTGGAATGACTTATTTCCACTAGAAGTGGCAGAATTTTGCAAGGAAGATGCCGGGCAGTAAGACACGGCTAAGAGGCCAGGCGCGTGGCTCATGCCTGTAATCCCAGCACTCTGGGAGGCTGAGGGGGAGGACTGCTTGAGCTCAGGAATTCAAGACCAGTCTGAGCAAGAGCAAGACCTTGTTTCCACTCAAAAAAATAGAAAAAACCAGTTGGGTGTTGTGGCATGCCCCTATAATCCCAGCTACTTGGAAGACTGAGGCAGGAGGATAGCTTGAGCCCTGGAGTTTGATGCCACCACACTCTACCCAGGGTGACAAAGTGACACTGTCTTTTTTTTTTTTTTAAAGAGACAGAGTCTTACTTTGTCACCCTCTGTAGAGTGCTGTGGTATCACAGCTCACAGCAACCTCCAGCTCTTGTGCTTAAGCAATTCTCTTGCCTCAGCCTCCTGAGTAGCAGGGACTACAGGTGCCCACCACAACGTCCGGCTTTTTCTTGTTGTTGCAGTTTGGCCAGGGCTGGGTTTAACCCGCCACCCTCAAAATGTGGGGTTGGCGCCCTACTCCATGAGCCACAGGCGCCACCAGTGACACTCTGTCTTAACAAAAAAAGACACAGCTAAGAAAGGGCATGGCTGCCACATACACTGTGCATACCGTGCACCAGGACTCGGGTCGCTGTTTGTATTTATCTTATGGACAGGCACCCTTAGCATTGTGCCAGGCACAGGCTATGTGACCATGTGGAATGAATGAACATGGGCTTTGAAATTTCCATAAGTTCCTGTGATCCTCAACATTGCGTGAGTTGCTTAGTGCTGCCAGGGCAGGCGAGGCTGCTCCAAGGAGACGAGTACGGACTTATGAGTCCGGTGTGTCCCAGAAAGCAACTTCTTCCTGAGAAGGTCACATGAATTGTGTTAGGTCTCCCTGAGGGCAGAAGGTCACATGAATTGTGTTAGGCCAAGTGCAAGGCTCCTTCTCTTCTGAGCCTCCAAGTGCAGTAGTGCGGAGAGCTCAGTCTGTGGGTGTCTTCTCACTGTGCTCATTCTCAGGGTGACCTCACCGAGGCCCATAGCTCAAATGCCATCCAAATACGACACCCCAATTCCATCTCCAGCTTTATCCTCTCCTCAGCTCCAGACTCCAGATCCACCATAACATCTCCACCTGAGCATCTAACAGGCCCTGAAATATCACATAAATTAAGATACCCAGAATACACCCTTGCTTTCCACCCCTCATCTGCTCGTCCCCCAATCTTTCCCTGCCCTGTAAAGACACCACCCAGCTTGGTCAAGGCAAAAGCCTATGAATCATTCTTACCTTCTCTCTTTCTTTTAGATCCCACAGACATGCAAATCCTATCCGCCCTGACCCTCAACACTGACCCTGACTGTGACCTCCTCCAGACATCCACTCGCTGCTTTTGTGGGGGGGTTGATGAGTTTCATGAGGCGTAATTCCTTTATTTTAGATTAATATAAGGGTACATATGATTAGGTTACATTATCAGCGTTTGTGAGGTAAAGTCCAAGTTGCAGCTGAGCCCTTCACCTAGAGGTGTGCCCTATACCCCTACTGTGTACCCAATGGGTGAGAACTTACCGCACCCCCTTTCCACCTTCTCAAATTTAATTGTGTTTTTCTCTCATGTGGTGGGGTAATTGCTCATCTACTAGTTTATGTTAATATTGAGTACATTGATTGGATGCTTGCTTTCCATTCTTGTGATACTGTACTCAGGAAGATGTTTTCTAAATCCTTCCAGGTAAATACGAAAGTTGTAAAGTCTCCATCATTCTTTATGGCAAATAGTCCTCCATGGTATACATATGCCACAGTTTATTAATCCTTTTCTGGGCTGATGGGCATCTAGGTTGTTTCTATATATTGCTGATTGTGAACTGAGTCGCAATAAACATGCTAGTGTAAATGTCCTTATGGTAAAATGATGTTTTATCTTCTGGGTAGATACCTAGCAATGGGATTGCAGGATCAAATTGAAGGTCTGGTTTTTGAAGATTCTCCATACTTCTTTCCAAATAGACTGTATTAGTTTGCGGTTCCACCAGCAGTGTAGAAGTGCTCTCTTCTCTCCACATCCACACCAGCATCTGCAGCTTTGGGTGATATCTTAAGTGATACCTCAGGGTGGTTTTGATTTGCATTTCTCTGATGATTAGGGATGATGAACATTTTTTTCATGTGTCCGTTGGCTATTGTCTGTCTTCTTGGAAGAAGGTTCTGTCCATATCTCTCTCTGGCTCAGTGATGAACGAGATTGTTTGCTCTTCTCTTGTTGATTTGTTAGAGTTCTCTGTAGATGCTGGTTATCAGCCCTTTGTCAGATACATAACATGCGAACATCTCCCATTCCGGAGTTTCTGTTTGCTTTAGTTATTGTACCCTTAGCTATGCAGAAGCTTTCTAGCTTGGTCAGGTCCCACTTATTTATTTTTGTTGTTGCTGCAATTGCCAATGAGGTCTTCTTCATAAAATCTTTCTCTAGGCCAGTATCGTCAAGAGTATTCCTTGCACTTTCTTTAGAGCTTTTGTGATTTTGTGTCTTAGATTTAAATCTTTTATCCAGAGTGAGTCAATTTTTGTAAGTGGCGAGAGGTGCAGGTCCAGTCTCAGTTTTTTTTTTTTGGCTGGGGCTGGGTTTGAACCCCCACCACCTCCTCCGGCATATGGGGCTGGCGCCCTACTCCATTGAGCCACAGGCGCTGCCCCAGTCTCAGTATTTTACATGTGGTTATCCAGTTCTCCCAGTGCCATTTATTAAGTAAGGAGTCTCTTCCCCAGTTTGTGCTCCTGTTTGGTTCGCCAAAGAGCAGATGGCGATAATGAGGCTGGTTTCATCTCTAGGTTCTCATTCTGTTCTATATACATAGTATAATTTTTATTCACCTAGTACTGAATGTTCGTAGCCCTCCAAAATTTGTATGTTGAAACCCAATCCCCCAGGTGGTGGGGGATTGAGGTGGGGCCTTTTAGAAGGTGTTTAGGTCATGAGGGTGGACCCCTCATGAACAGGATGAGTACCCGTATAAAACAGAGAACTCCCCTGCCCTTCCACTGCGTGAGGACACAGTGAGAAGATGGCCAGGAAGGGGCCTCCTCAGACAGTAGGTCCACCAGCACCTTGGCCTTGGACTTCCCAGCCTCCAGGACTGTGAGAAACACATTTCTGATGTGTAGAAGCCACCAGTCTGTGGTACTGTGCCCGAACAAACTAAGACATCAGAGGAATTTTACCTTTCAGTATGTGGGCTGTAGTTTTGCTTTTAAAACGTTGTCTTCAGGGGGTGGGCCCTGAATACCAAAGTCCTTTTATTGCTCTCAATTTCAGACCCACATAAACACTTGTCCTAGTCCTGCCTTGACCATGAGCATTTTGAAGGCATTTATTCCTTCTCCTGCCTCCTCCCAGGGCACTCCTCACTTTTGGTGTTCTCATCCATCACATACCCTTCTGACACTGCTCTTAACAAGGCAGTGACCTCATAATTGCCAAATCCAGAGGCTGATTGTAGTAACTGACCCGGCAAGAAGACCCCTAAAGGCCCCTAACTGTTTCAGCCTGAGTCCCCGTCCGTCTCAAACCCCCCTTATTGGTTTAATTCTGAGAACAGGTTTCAGAACAAGGAAGTTCTCTGAGTTCCCAAGGACTCCTAGCCATAGGTAGAACAAAGGTGGAAACTCACTCAAGCAGAGTTTCCCAGGTTACTGAGTTTCCCAAGCTGCTGAGCCTTCCAAGCTGATCCTGTGCCAACTGCCATGCAACAACCCCCCTGAGCCATCATGCAGTAGCCCCCTGAACCAACTACCTGACTGCAACCCCGCCCTGTAACTGGCCACGTTCCGCTTTTGTACATGCTTGCTTTGCCACATCAGCACAAAAGGAGTATAAAAATCTGCCTGTACTGCACTTAGGGGCCGTTTGCCCTTTGGGGCAGTGGTCCACCTATGCAGATGTAATCATCACCACCTGATTTGGGCCATTTGCCCTTTGGGGCAGCGGTCCACCTGTGCAGATGTAATCATCACCACCTGATTTGGGCCATTTGCCCTTTGGGGGCAGCGGTCCACCTGTGCAGATGTAATCATCTAATCATCACCACTTGATTTGGGCCATTTGCTCTTTGGTGGTGTAATACATCATCACCACCTGATTTGAGCCTAAAGTGGGGTTGGTGTATTCTTATGGGTGGCGAGAGTTACAACATACTCTCTAGACCTAGCCATATGGACCTCTCCATCACTAGAAATTGCTGCTCTTTCCTTCTGCTCCAGATCCTGCCCTCTGCACTGCTCCTTCCACTGTCTGCTAAAAGGTGTCAGACTTTGGTGACTCCCTTGGCAGGCTCTACCCTTGATCTTCCTCTCTTCCCATTCTTCACTGATAGTTCCTAAATTAATTTTGTCGAGGACACCTTTGAAAATACAGGTATTCTAAAAACTATGCGACACCCTTCTCTGAAAAAAAAATTGCCTAAATTCATGGACACACAATATCCTACGTAATTTCAGGAGGTTCCTTCACACTCTAAAGCCAAGTTAGACCCTCTGCTCTACTTTCTCAGTCAGGGGGATGCCAACTCTAGATTCCCATGGCTTCGTATGTTGCTGGTTTTCAGATGTGCACTTTGGCACCTTGAACAGCCACCATTCCCCAACACCTTAATCTTATATCCCCAGAGCACTTTATCTGCAATGTGTGCACAGCTGGCCTGTAGTTCCAACCACTTAGGAGGCTGAGGCAGGAGAATCTCTCAAGCCTAAGAGTTCAAGGTTGCAGTGAGCTACAATGCCCCTGCACTCCAGCCTAAGTGACAAAGCGAGACTCTAAACCAGTGGTTCTCAGGTTGTAACCCTTTGTAACAATGAAAATACATCCTGTATATCAGATATTTATATTATGATTCATAACAGTAGCAAAATTACAGTTATGAAGTAGCAACAAAAATAATTTTATGGTTGGGGGTCACTGCAACATGAGGAACTGTATTAAAGGGTTGCGGCAAGAGGAGGCATTAGGAAGGTTGAGAACCACTGCCCTAAACAAACACACACACACACTCCCTGGCCTGAACATGCCGCTGTGCCGTCTGGTCCTCCTCCAGTCAGCCCATCCCATGACACTGCCCTTCACCCCATCACCAAGGAGGAATCTGCTTCCTCCCTCCTGTGGCCTCTGCTGGGCTCCAGCTCTTCTCACCTCTTTCCTGGAGCACCAGAGACGCCTTCTGCTTCATCTGCACCTCTCCCTCACTGCCCCATTCAAACCCGCCCTCTGCACAGCAGCTAGGTTTATCTTCACATGGCCCTGCACCAAACCCACTGCTCACAGCTGCTTCCCCAAGTGAATTTCAGAGTACAAAGTCCCTATGTTACATGAACAACAACAAATATGGCCTGGTCAATTAAGTGGAAGACTGAAAATGAGTCAGGTTTCATTGTATCTGAAGGTCTTCAAAATGCCAACACACATTTTGGAGCTCTCACTGGGTGATATGGACAGTGTGCCGTGGAACACGCTTTAGACACAGCTGGTCTAGGAGCTGAACTTTCACTCCTGGTCCATCTTTCTTTCTGATTTCTGATAGCGTAGACAGTGGGAGGAAGACAGCAGTGTGGTACTTACTCTGGATTCGAGAAGACCCAGGCTTATATCTCAGCACAGGACTTAAATGACTACACTTCTCAGGACATGTGCTGCTGGTCTTCTGGGCCCCTGTGAGGCTGAGCTGGTGGTCTCACCTGGCTCCTGGCCCTTTGGCGTCCAGCTGGGTCTGGCCAGTGGAAACAGTAGCAAGGGATCAAGGGAGGGCGTCCATCTCCCACCCACTCTCCCCACCTGGAGGTGCCGCAGGGCTCCCCCCCTCTCCTGGGCTCCAGCTCTCCTCCGGTCTCGGTGACTCGGGGTGACAGTGGCTTCCAGCTGTGGTGACCCCTGGAAGCTCATCATCTCTTGTTAGCTGCCTTAAGTCTGTTTACACCTTTGTAAACACTCCAAGACGTTCTTCAGTTAAACCTTCTGAGTCCACCGTCTGTTTCCTGGTGGATATGGGACTTCAGTCGCTTTGAGGAGTGGGCTTGATAACACCTACCGCACGGGCATGCGCCTGGGATGTGAGGCACCCGGCCCCGGCCCGGCCCCAGCAGTGCTCCCTGAATCCTGCCCTGGTCCTGCCTGTCTTCCAAACACTCACCTACTCAAATCTTTCTGCCCCTTGCCAGTGGCCCAGCTGAGGTGGGGAGAAGGAAGTGATGCCAGGCCCAGTCTGAAGAGACAAAGCTGCTACAAGGATACAGGCTCTGGCCAGCAGCCACAGGCCGGGGCTGACCTGCAGGCCTCCTCCAGGGCCCCAGAACAGAGGATCCTCACAGGGCAGACCAGCTGGGGCCAGGGCTCCACGTGCTCGGCGCTCCTCTCAGAAGAAGGCGCCTCTGTGCTGGTCCCAGCTGGCCTGTCTGCCACACTGGCCGCTGTTTCCCAAGGAGGAAGTCCTTCCAGCCTGGTCCCAAGCGGCCTGGAACGGGAGGCCACTTGAACCTGGTTCCCAGTACATTTCCCAACAGCCATAACTTGGGGGAATCTTAGAAGGATGTTAGTAGAAATGATACTTTAGAGAAGCGTGGCAGATCTGCAAGTAGGTGAACCATCTATCGATAATCCCTTGAAATTACTCACAGAGGAAATTAATGTATCGGGTATGTTGAACCCAACTTGAGCCACGTAATCAGAATGCAATTTCATTTTGTTTTCTACCATTGTTTTAAACCAATTCAATGGGAGAACGTTTTCCCAATCTTTTGAAAATCAGGGAAGCCCCATTAAAGATTATCCTGATGAGACAACATCTCCCACCTTACCCTTGTCCAGTGTGACACATTTTCCTGCAGGAGACCTGACTTCTGAAAGGGGGAAGTTTCATGGCTATCGTCTCCAGACCTCTGCTACAATCTGGAACAACACCAGGGGCCCAGTGTGGAGTACAGCTGTCCACTTCAGGAGCTGATACCCCATCCTGGGCGGATACACCTGTGATAGGAGGATTTTTTTTTTTTTTTGCAGTTTTTGTCCGGGGCTGGGTTTGAACCCTCCACCTCCGGCATATGGGGCCAGCACCCTACTCCTTTGAGCCACAGGCGCCGCCCAATGTGATAGGAATATGAGTTCCCTTTTAGAGAGAAGCCCCTGGTGGAAGCTTTTCCTTCACCAGTTATGACAGTAACAGCAGTCCCCAACCTTTTTGGCACCAGGGACCGGTTTCATGGAAGACAGCTTCTCCACAGACTGATGAGCAGCTGAAAATACAAGCTTCCTTCTCTCCCCTCCTGCTGTGCCCTGTCCCTAACAGGCCACAGATGTCAGTGGTACTGGCCCACAGCAGGGGGGTTAGAGACCACAGAGTTAACAAATCATAGTGCTCAGAGGGGTAGGTGGAAATAAATGACCAGTCTACGTAATTTCTTTCTTTTTTTTCTTTTTTTTTGAGACAGAGCCTCAAGCCGTCACCCTGGATAGAATCCTATGGCATCACAGCTCACAGCAACCTCCAATTCCTGGGCTCAAGCAAGTCTCTTGCCTCCACCTCCCAAGTAGCTGGGACTACAGGTGCCCGCCACAACGCCCAGCCATTTTTCGGTTGCAGCCGTCATTGTTGTTTGGCGGGCCCGGGCTGGATTTGAACCCGCCAGCTCAGTTGTACGTGGCCTTAGCCCATTAAGCCACAGGCGCCGAGCCTATGTAATTTCTTTTCTTTCTTTTTTTTGAGACAGAGTCTCACCATGTTGCCCTTGGTAGAATGCCATGGTGTCACAGCTCACAGCAATTTCAAACTCTTGGGCTTAAGCGATTCTCTTGCCTCAGCTTCCCAAGTAGCCAGGACTACAGGTGCCCGCCACAACGCCCGGCTATTTTTTGTTACAGTTGTCATTGTTGTTTTAGTTGGCCCAGGCTGGGTTTGAACCTGCCAACCTCAGTGTATGTGGCTGGCGCTATAACCACTGTGCTTTGAGCGTCAATCACATCGTCTTCTTTCTAGTAGCAGAAGGCCATTAAGCTGTGCTCAAACCATAAAATTGTCAACTTCCAGTCAAGGGCCAGATAGTACATATTTTAAGCTTTGTGGGCTGCTTGTCTGCACCACAACTGCTCAGCCACCCTCTGTGTGCAAGAGGGGCGATGGGCAGTTGGAGGATGGGTGTGGCTGTGCTCCAATAAAATTTTATTTACAAAAATGGGCATCAGGTGCATTTGTTCTGAAGGTCACAGTCAACCAACTCCCACCCAATTATATTACTTTTCCTTTACAACCATGGAGTTTGTTTTCTTTAAAGGAGTGCAATTGTCATCTATGGAAACACTTGTTAGAATATTCTGGCAATTTATCCCTGTGGAAATTGAGCAGAACAAGAAACTGGAAGCCCCAGGTGAGTTGGGTTCAAGCCCCAAAAGGCCCATTCTGATGCTAACACTCCTTAGCAAAAAGCCCAGCCCTGGGTACCACTCTGACAGCAGACACAAGGTGGGGGGAGTTTACCCTGGACGGCTCCAACCTTAGGGGTCTTGATGGCTGACTCATGGATGCGTGAGGACTAGCCCAACTGTTCCTTCCCAAGCTCACCAACGGACTATGGAAAACTACTAGTAGTACCAGATGGAATTAATTTCAGGACCCTGAGAAGATCTAGGTGGGAAACTATATACCCTGCTTTGGCGTAGTATCCTTGGGAAATCACGTGCCTATGTGATTATTGTATCTACCTCCCCCCGCCCCAATGACACTACTTTTGAGCAGGTTCTAAGTGGAGTGAGAGAATTGGTGATGACTGAAAACTAGCCTTCTAGAGGGTGTTGACCCAAGAAGAAACAAAGGATAGGCTGAAAGCCACCTCAGTCCACTCCACATTCTCAGAAGGGTCCTGAGAAATAGTCATGTTGGTTCAGGCAGTGGTACGGCTCCTCGTACCAGAGTGTTTTACATCATGTGTAAGCTGCATCACTGTAAGGTGAGCTTTGGAAAGACAGAAAAAGATTATCACGTAAAACCAGAATGCTGAGAGCTGCTCCATGAAGCTCAGCCCACAAGGAATACCTTGTTAAGGAGGAACTTATCTACCACCTGGGGATCCCCCACTTGCATTAATTGAGCCCTTCTACTGTGGAATCTGATTTTGAATTTGTTTAGATAAGTCTAAGGTGATTGATCAATTCTGAAAATTAAATGAGCAGACAGGGAACTGGGGATGTTCTGAGTATCCCATCTCCCAGGGCAGCACTGACCCCCCACAGAACATAGAACCTCTGATGTACATCGGAGACTAAGATGGAATTCCACAGTCCATAATCAGACGCATGCAGGGAGTTAAACACCGGGGTGGGAACTGCTGCTTCCGTGAGGGTGAATTCGACCCAGCCCTTACAGGCCTCAGAGCTATCCACAGACAAAGATGATAAGCGGTCATGGCATTAACTCGAGTTTATGTATTTTCCCCTCAATGCTGTAACAGCGCACCCCCTGACAGATAATATAGGGAGAACTTTAAATAAGGATATTCATAGACATTATTCATTTAGGGGACATCTCCCAAATCTATTAATATGTGATGCTTCATTCGTTCATTTAAAAAATCTCTACTCAGCCCTGTTACTGGTGCTATAAACACTGTTTCCCCCAAGTTCACCTGCTGCAGCCACAACTCCAGTACTTTAGAATGTAAAGATATTTGGAAATAGGTCCTTTGAATAGGTAATTAAGTTAAAATGGGGTAATGGGAGGGAGAAGCTAAAGCAATCTGACTAGTGTCCTTAGAAGAGATTAGGACACAGACAGAGAGAGACCACAGACCTGGGGACACAGAGCACAGTGACCAGCGAGGACTCTGCAGAAAGACACACCTGCAGGCTGGGGGTGTGGCCTGGGCACAGCCAACTCTGCCAGCACCTCCATCCCAGACTCCCCACTTTCAGAAGGCTGGGAATACATTTCCTTTGTTCAAGCCACCTTGTAGGTGGCATTTTGTATGGCAGCCCTAGCACATGAATACAAGCACCTGCTGTGTGCCAGGCAGCCAGAGGACCCCCTGAGACCAGGTCGAACCCACACATTGGGGGAAGCAGCGCTGATCCTATAACCCTCAGGCAGCACCATGTTCTCTTTGTGGGTGAGTGCGTGAGCTCTGGTGCCAGAATGCCTGGTTGGAAACTCAGCTCTGCCACCAGACGCTTTGTGACTTGGGCCAGTTGCCCCGCCTCTCTGTACCTTCAGTTTCTCAAGTGTAAATTAGGGAGAGTGACAGTGCTTCACTCACAAGGTTGTTACAAGGATTAATTTTGTTAGTGTAGATCAGTGCACATATGGGACGCTCAATAAATGTTAGTCATTGGGAGAGAAAACACAGGGCACTGGGAGATCAGAGCTGTGAGGGTGGGCGTTAGAAAGGCGGTCAGGGAAGACCTCTGTGTGGGGTACATCTGAGCAGAAGCCTGGTGGAGACCGGAGGAGGACGCCCAGCTCAGAGAACCAAAAGGCAAAGGCTCTGAGTCTGGACACGTCTGGCCGTGAGTCCAGGGTGGCTTCTGCTCCCACAGTGAGCACGTGAATGATGAGGGGAGATGGAGAGAGAGCGGTCTGAGCAGCAGGTCACCCAGGACACAGTGTGATCAAACTGCACTGGAGTTGGGTGCAGCTGTGGCTCATCGAGTAGTGCGCCGGCCCCATATACCGAAGGTAGCAAGTTCAAACCTGCCCTTGGCCGAAGTGCAAAGCAGAAAAATAGCCGGGCATTGTGGCAGGCGCCTGTGGTCCCAGCTACTCGGGAGGCTGAGGCAAGAGAATCGCCTAAGCCCAGGAGTTGGAGGTTCCTGTGAGCTGTGTGATGCCACAGCACTCTACGGAGGGCGATAAAGTGAGACTCTGTCTCTAAAAAAAAAAAAAAACTGCACTGGAGCGAAACATTATTTCAAAGTATAAATTGTCAGTTGGGCCAGGTGCGGTGACTTATGCCTGTAATCCCAGCACTCTGGGAGGCTGAGGTAGATTGCTTGAGCTCAGGAGTTCCAGACCAGCCTAAGCAAGAGTGAGACCTCCCGTCTCTAAAAATAGAAAAACTATCTGGGCATGGTGGTGGCTCCCTAATTTACACTTTACCAGCTACTTGGGAGGCTGAGGCAAGAGGATCTCTGGAACCCAGAAGTTTGAGATTGCTGTGAGCTATGATGCCACAACACTCTACCCAGGGAAACAGAGTGAGACTTTGTCTCAAAAAATAAATAACTAAAAATAAAAACAAGTTTCCTGTCTGTCACTCAGGCTAGAGTACAGTGGCATTATCATAACTCACTGTGGCCTCCAACTCCTGGGCCCAAGCCATCTTCATGCCTCAGCCTCCTGAGAAGCTGGGACTACAGGTGCCTGCCACATCAGCCAAAAGTGAGTTTTAAGTGGTCCCACTAAGAGGACAGCCTGAGAGACTGAGGATGATGCTCTTTAAGAATAAAACCTTCTGGGGGTGGAGGCAAGATGGCCGACTGGAGCCAGCTTTCCACAGAGGCTCCAGTCCGGAAGGAGAGTTAAAGGACAGAAGTTTAGGAAGTAAGCTAATGGTTTGGAGCTGAGCCAAGAGAGAAGGTTGAAGAATGCACATCAACCCTGCTGAGGTGAGCTGCAACCCCAAGGATACAAACAATGGGTACAAAATCCAAAGCCAAGTGGACAGGAGTCCCCTCCCACAAGAGAATGGCTCCCAGTATACTTTGTACAAACAAGCAAGCAGAGTTCAAACATCTTCTCATTTTATCCCACAGGAGAGACCTTCTAAAAACCAGACCTCCTTCCCCTACTAGGGTGCCATGGCACTCTCCTGCCAGGCATAAAACTGTATAAAATTATATATTCTCTACCTGCCATTCTGATCTCCCAGCACTCCCTGCCACTCTCACCCTGAGGTCTGGAAGCCTGTCCCCTGTGGAGTCCATATTCTTGGGCATTTTCTCAAGAGGTGTGGACAGGGCATGGGCTGTTTCAGGTCTGTGCTGATTCTGTGGCATGGGGGTAAGGAGAAGAGGGTGGACTGAAGGAACCGTACAGGAGAGGGAGAGGCAGTGCCCAGCAGCAGCAGGAACAATAGGGCTCACCCCCCTGGGGATATTGTGGAGAGACACTCCCTGTCTCTCTGAGTAACCAGAGAAAGCCAGGCATCTTCTCTGGAGGCAGACACTGGCAGAACAGATCTGGGATGGTAACGCAGGCCCCATGAGTAAAGGGTATGCCTGGAAGCTAAATAACCTTATGCTGAATGACACCTGGGTCATAGACAAGAGTAAAAAGGAAATTACCAAATTCTTTTCCTTTCTAAAATTTTTTTAATTGTTTTTAATTTGGGGGAAATTACCAAATTTTTGGAACAAGATGATAATGAAGACATGAATTATCAGAACCTCTGGGATACTGCAAAGGCAGTCCTAAGAGGGAAATTTATAGCACTACAAGCCTTCCTCAAGAGAACATAAAGAGAGGAAGTTAACAACTTAATGGGACATCTCAAGCAACTGGAAAGGAAGAACATTCCAATCCCAAACCCAGCAGAAGAAAAGAAATAACCAAAATTAGAGCAGAATTAAATGAAATTGAAAACAAAAGAATTATACCACAGATCAATAAATCAAAAAGTTGGTTTTTTGAAAAGGTCAATAAAATAGACAAATCTTTGGCTAACCTAACCAGGGAAAAAAAGAGTAAAATCTCTAATTTCATCAATCAGAAATGGTAAAGACAAAATAAAAACAGACTCCTCAGAAATTCAAAAAATCCTTAATGAATATTACAAGAAACTTTATTCTCAGAAATATGAAAATCTGAAGGAAATTGGCCAATACTTGGAAGCACGCCACCTTCCAAGACCTAGCCAGAATGAAGTGGAAATGTTGAACAGGCCTATATCAAGTTCTGAAATAGCATCAACTATACAAAATCTCCCTAAAAAGAAGAGCCTGGGACCAGATGGCTTCACATCAGAATTCTACCACACCTTTAAAGAGGAACCTATATTACTCAACCTTTTCCAAAATATAGAAAAAGAAGGAATACTTCTCAACACATTCTATGAAGCAAACATCACCTTGGTCCCCAAACCAGGAAAAGACCCAACAAGAAAAGAAAATTATAGACCAATATCACTAATGAATATTGATGCAAAAATATTCAATAAGATCCTAACAAACAGGATCCAGCAACACATCAAACAAATTATACACCACAACCAAGTGGGCTTTATCCCAGGATCTCAAGGCTGGTTCAAGATACGTGAATCTATAAATGTAATTCAGCACATAAACAAATTAAAAAATAAAGACCATATGATTCTCTCAATTGATGCAGAAGAAACTTTTGAAAATATCCAGCATCCCTTCATGATTAGAACATTTAAGAAAATTGGTATAGAAGGGACATTTC